>JAIFZK010000113.1:2357500-2612500 GCA_027481765.1 Tenualosa thibaudeaui
AATGATAGTAAACATTATCATTACAAATTAACAGTTAAAGAAAACAAATAGCCTCCATAAAATAATGGTATGAATGATGAATAATCTAACAGAGTAATAGCAATGGCAAGTCATCATAATAACAAACAAAACAGTGACTGTAATGAAAATTAATTGGTTAGATATAAGGTAAACAGAGTCCTTTAAAACGTTTTTGAAAATCCCCAAACTATCGCAAGAACGAAAGACATTAGGTAAATCATTCCAATGAGGATTCCCAGGCAAAGGAATCTGGCCTCTTAGGACTGAAGTAATTTGTTATATAAGGACACAGCTGAGCCCAACAGATAGGACTAGACAGGATCAGGAGGTCTTGTTAGCTGCTAGCTACTAGTGTATGGCAGTAGTCAAATTGCATATGAGTTTTTAGGAGTATTAGCTTTTAGGATGATGTTTCTGAGTGAGGGAGGAAAAGAATGTCACGCCTGGAGCCAGGAGTACCTGCAGAGTAGATGCAGTCTGCCTGACGCAACAACGCATTAAGAGAGCTTCCAGTGAACATCCCCTCAAATACTGACAGGGTTACCACTGCTGAAATGCTCCTGACTACAAAATGCTTCTTGTCATTAGTGGAGAAATGTCTAACAGCTGATGGCTTAGATGTTCACAGTCCTTCACTGAGATTATCATTGATCATTGCCCATTTCAGGGAAAATAATCATTCAGGAGAGCACGACACAATCTCCATTGTATCCTTTGCAGTAACATTCAATAGTAGATGCGCCCCAATTGGTGTATGCTAGCCAACACAAATCATTGTATTTTGGTGTGGATGTGTTATAAAATGAAAAAGAAGTATAATTCCTTTTGATGTCTAATTCTTTGAGCACGATTTTATGTCATGTTGTGATGAAAGTAAGTCCGTACTATGCCCATGATATAGTTGTACTTTGGACTGATTTAGCAGTCTAGTACTCCATGCTCCAGTCCAACACTCAGTGCTTACAGCCATTGTACATGGAGAGAACTCTGGCGTGCATTTCCCAAAACCATAGTAGCTAACTAAGTTGTAACATGTCAAAGTTGTAGTTGCGACAAAACTGTTTCTCAAAATGATTGCCCAGACCGGCTTTGCTTTCAGTGATCCCAATCTGTGTTCCATCAAAGCCCAGGATCTGGGAGACAAAGACTAAGGTTAATTACAAGTTCTATGTGCACTACATAAAATAACATGGGTATGATTATTGCACATGGATTTCTGATATCCAAAACTTTAAAATATCAGGTGACCATCTTTTGTTGAAGTAGGGATAGTTAACAAACAGAAGTTCCTCCTCCCCGAGCTGAACAGGAAAATTGGAATGAACGTGTTTGTGTGTGTGTGTGTGAGTGTGTCAAGAATACAAATTTTCCCTGTAAAAGTGCACACATTTCCAGATTAAAAGAGTGGGTTTGCACCAGAGAACGAATTACTGGGTAACAACAAGCTTGCCTGCTGCACAGTGCTCAAGAAGAGAGCAAAAAAAGAGAGAGAGAAAGAAAACAAAAAAAAGAAAAGAAAAGAGGGAAAAAGAGGGAAAAGCTGATTTTACCACACTACAAATGATGCTAGATTGCTTAGAATGTGTATGTTAGCAATGTTGAAGCGACTAGTGGGGGGAAAAAGATGTTCTGAAAAACATGGTTTGGACAATAAATGATGTATTCCTATTTTCTGCTTTCTTGTTCCTGTGATTTCCAACTGCATTTTGCCTTTCAAAGCATCATTAGTCAAACAGCTGTGGATGCAAAAAGCACTAGTACAGGTAGACTCCATTCCTTCAGATCACAGTGGATGATTTATCTTGCACAGTAGATGCTGGACAGCAAAGGGGAATGGTTGAAGTGAAGTGAAACCTATTATATACTGTACTTTCAGATATTTTAATATTTTTTACTCATTTTCTTTAATCATTTGTTTGGAAGAATGTTCATGGATCTTGTATAATTATTTTGATACTAATGTTACTAATTGGGTCTGATAGATAGATAGATAGATAGATAGATAGATAGATAGATAGATAGATAGATAGATAGATAGATAGATAGATAGATAGATAGATAGATAGATAGATAGATGCAACATGCACCTTTATACTTAAACATCTAGCTGGACACTAGTGATGACTGGATAGGTGACTTAAAGCAGTTGAAAGCCCAACAGAAAGCTGACAGTAATACCAGTGAATCTCTTTTCTTTTAACCCGTGGGTCACATTTTCATTTGACCATTTTCTGTGTATGGCCCCACTTGAGCTGCATAAGAGCCTCGTAGAGGGCTGGAGAGAGGCTAGGAGTCTTAAAGCAGAGGTTAATAGACTGCTGATGGATTCACAGTCTCCTTGAAGAGCCACTGTTGCTCTCTGATGTTTAATGCATCTACTGGACTGTTATCTTCAAATGTGAGAGAGAAGCTCTTATCCAGATGCTGGATTTTAGCATCTCCATCCTCAAATGAAGTGTCCTCATGCTGTCTAAAGGTCTGAAAATGACCCAATCTAAACTCAGAGTGTCTTTTATGAAGTCAGTTCCTAAAAACAGATCTTATGTACTTACAGCTGCAAAATGATCTCTCTTGAGTGAATGTGGCATAGTTTTTTTTAATTAATTATACATGTTAGTTATAACGTGGGTGATGAAATAGCACTTCTACTACAAAATGCTTCAAAGCATTAATATGGGAAAAATGTTAATAAAAGAGGGCTTTTTCATTTCTAATGAAATAAGGCAAGAGGTAATTTTCTTTTACCAAGGACATGATTTCATTGGTTGATAAAAATGATATACTGTAAGTTATCAGTTATATTAACAGCTTGGGGTTAATAAACATTTGAAACAGACAAATGTATAATTCATCTTCATTCTGTGAACATAAAGCACAAAGACAAGGGGGCACTATAGTACAGCTAACTGCAGCCAAACTGCAGCTAAACCATAAACGCCGGATTTTGACATTCATGTTTGCCATGAAGTGGCGACACACCACGAATAGGGGTTGCAGGCTTGTTTGATGTGGCTCCTGGACACCTACAGTAGCCTCTGCACCACCAAAATTGTGTCAGCCTTGGCACTACAATCACTACTGTATACCTAAATAACAGTTCTCATTTACTCTCATCATGTGTCATGACAAATCCAGTTTTCAACACAACCACTCTTTCACATACTAATTTACTGTTATAGCCTCACATAATATGACATGTTCTTGATATTTCAAAAGTAAATAGCCAATAATATCAGCTTTAGATGACAACAAAATGCCTCTGGCTGTAATTATAAGTGTAAGATTTTGATCAGGGAGTGTTCTGTGGTCAGTTCCTCAGCAGTTCTGTAAAGTCCCAGAGGACCATGTGCTCTTCCTCTCTAGACTCAGTGGTCAAAACAAATGAGGTCACAAGAGTGATAGAAGTGAAACCGGAGCAAATATATGATAACTCTCCAGCACAGGAGGGAGGCTCTACTGAGCCCCATTACACTTTCTGCAGCATTCATCAAGCCTGGTGAGGTTAGCAGGGAAATAATGAGGATGAATACGATAAAGCCACAAAATATCAGCTTTCAATCATCAGGCCTAGCAGCTTCTGGTAATTGTCCTTGGCTTTAATGTTTGATATCTCTTATTCTAAATGATGCAAAGCACAAATCAAAAAGGATTTTTTTTTTCTTTCTACTAGCTGATGGTAAGTGGGAGACAAATGCCATAAAGGTATGAGAAATCTGCTTTCCAAACCTCATCAATCACAAGCACACATCTCGCCGTAGGTCAACGGCCCAGAGGTCTTTATTATTGAGAACACATCATTATCGTGACAACAGCATTAGCACTGTAAAAGGATTGTTCGACAGAAAAGCATGGGAAGGCTTAACATATCCTCCTCTGTTGTCATCTTAGTGTGGGTAACCATGATTCTCCAGCACCAACTTTATCCATTTTAATGAACCTCCTCTTGTTCAGGAAAATTAATTGGCCTCGTCTACTTTTTACCCGACCATTGAGTCACATTTTATTTGTAATTTAACAACACCAGAAGGCACATGAAACTGAAGAGAGAGACCAGTGAAAGAGAGGATGAGAAGGAGAAGAGAAAGAGGGAGAGCGAAGGAGTTTCTACACTGGTACTGAAAGACAGGTTGAGGGCCAACAGCATGTAATGTATGCTCTTGCTTTAAAATGGAGGCCAGGACTACTGCACAAACAACCGCTTGGTAGGAAGCTAAACCTCAGCAGTGTCTGCAGTCTGCCTCTTTTAATAAACACTAGCTGTACATCACAAGTGTCTGTCTTAATTACCCATAAAAACAACCGCCTAAGTGTTTTCTGCAGACCTCCTGCGGATCCATGGGGAGATCAACAAATGTGAGAGTAATGAAAGCTTGCTCATATTCACTCTCTCTCTCTCACACATGAATACTCACACGCTCATTCTCTGTCTCCCTCTCTCTCACACACACACTATTTCTCTCTCTCTCTCTCTGCCCCCACCCCCCCCCACCCCCACCCCACCCCACCCCCCTCCTTGAGATGTTCCTGCTCGCTCTGCACAAGGCTATGGAGACGCAACAGTGCAGAGCGTTTATTTCCCTCACAAAGAAGCTTAATTAGGCCCAGAGTCAGCCAGGAGAGGACTCCAGGAGCGGCGGCTGGGGAATCGTGTTCTGCTCCAGCAACTTATCCTCACAGAAATGTACTGTACACTGTGTGCCACTCGCTCGCAGAACCGCTCAAATTAGAGAACCAGACCCAAACAGAGGTGACCTTCTCTTGACTATGTTCTCCAGGGCGCCGCTGGTTTCAAACAGAAGGGTGGATCTGTTTTATTACGATGACATGTGACATGGTAAGAGCGGATAGTATGTGCTTTAAGGATGTTCATTTTTATCACAAACTAGAGACTCTTTAATGCTGCTTCAGAGCATGATTATACTTGAGGCATTAAGAAAACAAAAATTTATGAGTACAATTCAGAAGGTGCTTTCATTTCAAGGACGAGGGCCACTAGAGGTGGATTTAGAACTATGAGGATTTGAGAATTGAGTGTTTTAACAATGTCCTTCGCCGCTTCAAAATCCTGCTAACATTTTATTAATCACATTTAGGTGTTCCAGGCAACTGAAATGAGCAAACAACCCAAAGGTGTAAAGACCAAATCATTGCTCTCAAATACAGATAGAGACAATCCTCCTAATTAGTGATAGAATTTAATGACAGAATTTATATGCAGTTGATTAAAAGGATAACACTCCTATTAGAGTTTCTTGGATGAAAAGAGCACATCAAAGTGTTAGTATCATTTTGCTGTGTGTGCATTAGCATGCATTATTTGCTCTGATTTAATTTGTTATCTTGGAGGGAGTGAATGATAGTGCATGCAGTGAGGCGTTCACAGGAGGGGAGAGAGAGACACATGTGGCAGTGGGACTAGCCTGATGAAAGCTACAAGATAGATGGAAGGGGATGGAACCCCCCCCACAAACACACACACACCCACCCACCCCCTGTCTGTCTCTCCTAGAGCGGATCAGGTGTTTGGATCCCTGCAGAGGGCCAGGCCCATATGGTGCAAAATCTCAAAATGTGTCCACACACCCACACACACACACACTTACTCATACACCAACACAGACCCAGACAGACAGAGACACATTCACACACAACCCCAGGCATACATACACAAAGATTGTAAGAGAGGGTAAGATAGAAAACGTAGAACAAAATGAAATATGTAGCACAGCGTAAGGAAGGAATAAATAGCCCTGCGTACAAGGACACTAAAAGCCAGGCACTTAGCGCCCACAAAGCAGTACCATTTGGTCTTCATTTATTTGAGCTCTTTTTGGGGAGAGATTGATTTCATACACAAAGGCATTTTGTAGTCCTCACAAGGGGTTCCATTAACTAGTCAACTAAAAATCACTAGTCGGTGCAGTAGCTTGCACTCAACAAAATGGTGGCTAAAAGCTAAAAGGACTACACTTTCCAAGAGACTACTGAAACATGAGCCAGTGAAACAGTGGCATTTAAGTTATGTGACATGTTAACTGTATTTATGCTGTATAAGAACATGTGTGCTATGGATGACCCCTAAGCTGACACACCCTCCTCAAGCATCCAGCATCTAGCATCTAATATCTAGTATCTAGCACTAGTAATCTCCCAACAGTATCAGTACAGAACAATTATTTCACAATTACTAAGATAAAGTCAGCTAATAAAAGTCTGTGGTCCACTTCCACTCCACTGTGCACTTAACTTGTATGCACTTCACAACTAAAACAAATTTCCAGAGTAAATGTACTTGAAAACACCTATTATCTGGTTTTGAAGCAAACCTTTTTTGCGTTGTTCAAATATTGTGTTCTCCATATCAAACTTGGGATTTGATAGGAAGCATGTTTTGCTGTTGTTTATGTGTGGTTTGCCTCCCTTCCCATCGGTGCAGCTCTGAAAGGATTTTAATTGAGCTAGCATTATCCCCTGTGCAAATTACCCAGCCGGGAAAATTAGCACAGGCAGCAGTTCACTTTGGAGATAATTCATCAGAAGATGAAATGCTTAAATGCAGAAAAAGCACCATTTGTAAAGATAAATGTGCATTTTCTCCTTTCTCTGCTGGTGCACACTCTCTCTCGCTGTCTCTGGCCTAATCGAGCTGACAGCACAACAAAAGGAAAGATGATAACAGATCAGAAACTTCCCTTTTACCCGTAGCTTTCAACTCCCATCCCATTGTCAACCCCAATTCACTCTCTCTCTCTCTCTCTCTCACTCTCACTCTCGCACTCTCTTGCTGACACATACTCACTCACTCACACACACACACACACACAAACACACACACATACATATTCAATCTCTCTGTCTCTCTCACTCTCTCTCTCTCAAGAATACTTTGACAAAACATTGATGACAGAATGGAAATGCATTATGACCTGGTTTGTGACACAAAGAAAGAGAGACACAAGAATTATCCTTGTCACCCAAGAATTCTTTGACCACCACAACATGAAGAGCTGCATGCAGGAGTGGATGATTGCGTCACACTGGATGAAATCATTCTCTCCACTCTGGTCTAACACACAGCCCAACTCTCAGTCAAGCTGTTGTAACACTGTCCTTGGCCTGACAGACATAGAGCAGCTCTCTGATCTCACTCGAGATGGAGAATAGGGATGGAGATCCCAGATCCTCTTCTGAATTCCAGGGGTGCAGCCAGCAGTGGAATTCAGCTTAAATTGGTACATCAAACTTTTCCTAAATCTTTCTGGAAGCACAGCAACCACATATTTCCTTCAGTTGTTTTATCCATTCCAAAGAAAATTCATATAAGCTGATGTTGATGCCAGTGCAGCCATAAGTTGTGGTGAACAATGCTGTTAAATGCTAGCCTAGAAATCTAGAAGTATTCTAGCAGTAGCAAATAGTTTTGCTCAGCAGTTACGTCTAGCCACACACCATAGGGCCTCAGTAGGTCTTCTACCAAAGTGTGGTAGGACCAATCACAACGCTCTTTCTTTATAGAGATTATTATTATTATAGTTGTTGGGCGGGCTTACCACGTTGACGGCAGGGCTGTGACAGTGCAAAACAACTAAAGCTGTGGCCAAGGAACAGTGGACATTTGAATCTGATTTGAGCAGAAAAAGACAAGTTATCCACTTCAAAGAATGCCATATTTGCTGTTTTGCTGTTGCTCTGATTGGTTGCAGCGCTATCCTTTATCAGTTTGAAAGACAAGTTGATTGAACCCAGTCTATCAGTATTGTCCAGACTATGTGTTTTGATGTAATATTCTGCCTTGTCAGGCTAGTTAATGCTCCTCCTGGCCCATGCTGCATAATTGGGATGAGTTTTCATGGACTTTGGTTGTTGGGTTTTTGGTGATTTGAACATAGGCATCAATAATCATCTCCAGACAGGCCTACAGAATACATATAAATTTGCTAGCAGATTCATAGCAGAGTGTTATCTATAAATAGATTATCATCAGCCATACCGCTAATTTATTATCTGTTTCTGCAAGTGTATATTTTTATACCTGCCGACATAGTTTGAAAAATCTGTCCAGCAGTCAGTTAATTCTATTCGTTTAGAGCATGACAAGGGTGTTGATTCACAATGTTGCACTGTATCTCCTGTCTTGTTTGGGATTCTACCTGTGTTGGTAGGGCTTGTGTGTGAGAAAGGTCAGGCTGGTCTCTGAGCTGCAACGAGCTGCCTCTGCCCCCCAGCCCATCAAAGCGGGATCCGACGGGCTTATGATGTTTGCAATCCGCAGCGCACTCCTCTGATGATCAATGGCATGTCTGGAGTGTCTGGCTGAATTAGCTGCAGAGGTATATGCCATGTTAATCTCCATCTAAAGGTCACTTTGAAGACGAGGACGAGGGCTGCTGGGGCTGGTGAGCACACCCAGGAGCATAGGCACAGGGGCTGGAGCTCAGTCCAGTGCTGCTCCCCTACTTTGGCCATGATTCACAGGGCACCAGGAACACATTTACAAACAGGCAGATTTCCATTGATTTTAACGTAGGTGTGTGTGTGTGTGTGTGTGTGTGTGTGTGTGTGTGTGTGTGTGTGTGTGTGTGAGAGAGAGAAATCCCCATTGATGTGTCACTACATCAACAACCTGTGCCAGCACATGTGGAAAAAATGCACCATAGTTTACATGGCTAAAGGGGTTTTACAGGTGTGAGACCTGTGACTTAAATATCAATATATGAAATGATGTGTTTCAGTGATACATTGCAGAGCAAGGGTGTTCAAGTGTGTATGGATGGTAGCTGTCCATGGTACTGAACTGCCTCTCAAAGACTGAGAGCAAAAAGATTGTTTCAGTTTTTCCCACAGGCTTCCTAGCAGCAAGAGACATTAAGAGGTGATAGCACAGGAAATGGGTTGCAAAATGAAAGCTATAGTGCATGTGACACAGGAGGACAAGGTGCACGTCACTTAACTCTCACTCAACAAAGGCAACAGGAAACAGATGGCCTTGCAACTCATCCAGAAAAGACTCCTCCTGAACTCACATTTCCAGTGGCATAAAAAGGTGGCATGTTGTGGGAATCCCTTCTTTGTCTTTGGTAAATTATGGGATTGTCGGCTGCTAATGTCCCCTGAAAAATGGTAGTGTCTTCCTCTGGTGGGCTTTATCTTAAACCTATAGTGGGGCCAGCTGAAAGGAAGTGCAGCACCAGCACAGATAATCTCTGCGTGCTTTGTGCAGTTCCAGTGAAAAGAGGCATCCCTTTGATTCTCCAATGGGCTTTATGTTTCCTTTTGCACAGACATTATATCGCACAAAAGATAACCACTTACAGCAGATTGGATTTGCTATGCTGGTACTTACGCTATGGATGGTGTTTGTGTATGTGTGTGTGTGTGTGTGTATCTTGTGCACACACTATGTGAATATGAGTGATTCTGAAAAAACGTAAAACTTAAAAAGCACTATGTTGTTTAAAATGTACAAGTTCTGAGATAAATTATCATAATTTGAATGATGCATGTGGCCATGAGCCTCTGCATGATTTATTAATGTATGTGTGTGTGTGTGTGTGTGTGTGTGTGTGTCCACTTCTTAGACCCCACCTGACTGAATTATACATGATATATTCAATGATGTTTTTCTTCTGAAGCACAGGGTTTATATGTCAGAAACAGATAATATTTCTGGAAGATTATAGTTCAGGTGTTAATCAGAAGCAATGATCCCGGTAGTAACATTCAACTGATTGCAGTGTGTTCATGTTCACACAAAGCAAACAGAACACTGATAAAAATAGCTGAAATGTCATCAACTTTACATATACGGTATGTGTATCCTAATCTACAGCTAAGTAAGGAATAGTTTGCCACTGCTATTTGTGGTCACACTGCATTGTACACATTGCTTGGCAACTATTCTCCTGCTTAGTTACCGAAGCGGAGTAGCCTTGGCTGATCTGACATTTTCATCTGATGCTGAACATTCTACCCATTACCTGGTAATTGCTATCTTATACTCTCAATGCTTTATCATACACTAATGCTACGCTGGTAGACATGAAATCATTTGAAAGGGGAAAAAGAAGCTAGGAAGGTCAGGCAGGCTGGAAGCTAATTTACTTAAAATTAAATCTAGAAAGTTCTTATTCAAGACAAATCTGCAATGTCTGTGTGTGTGTGTGTGTGTGTGTTGCAGATGCAGCCATCGTCTGTTGTGTTCTCCCAGGAGCGAGCCCCTTCCAAGAGCAACAACAGTATCCTCGGGGTGTGCGTACTTTGGCAAAGCTGTCTGTCGTTTTATTAGCTTATACTCCGACAGGCCTACACGACTCTCTGCAACATACTGTCATGTAGCATAACTGCTCAGCACATCACTGAGACACCAGCAAACACCCACACCCACTGCACATGCCCGCACACACAACACACACACACACACGCACGCACGCACACACACACACACCTACCTAACTGTTTCTTCTTCCCCCTGTGAGCGAGGCAGCTCCAGTGTGCTGCCCTAGTGCCTGTGGATATGCTGGTAAGGCAGGCAGGCAGGCAGACACAGCATGTTGTGCTGTGTTTTCCTTTCATGGGTTTTAATTAACAACCTGGGAATTTCCAAATTCCGGAGGAGAGGGGGAATGAATAAATGAAGGCTGCAGTGAGACAGCTGTTGTGCGTTACGCTCCGAGGATGAGAGGCAGGAGAGAGAGCTCCTGAAATGTGTCACGCTGACATCAATCAGCATACATTTATTTGTTTGTTTTTTTCTTTCTTGGTTAATTTTTTTGTTGTCAACCTACATAAAGCTGCAGAAATCTGCACCTTCATGTTACTTTCCGGCCCTTCCAGTGTGCAGTTACTCAGCTTGTTGCGCTGCTAATGCTGCTCCTATCTTTCTGCACATCTTTTTTTTAACAACCAAAGATATACCAAAGACACATATTCATATGGAAACAAACATGGTTTTACAGCAATCAAACCACAGGCATTTTATGAGATCACCACAATTGATGGCAATAACTGGTCAGATGGGTAATGGCTCTCCACACTGCGTGTTGACCATTCCCCCATACACTGCCTCCTCAGTGGGTTGTGTAAGTGCATCTGTGGCACCAGAAGTGTGGATGTTGCAGTAAATGATCTTGGTGATTACATGGTCACAGCTGGACTATGTAAAAGGGGCTGGGAAATGAAGAGGAAGTGGTCACATGAAATGATTTTAAGCGGCTGCTGGGTTAATGGCTGCCATGTTACCCATCAGCCACATGTCTCCGCGCACATGACTGACATAGATTAGACCATCTGGGTCTGGAGAATGGCACTGGCCCACGGCTCACTGGAGACCGCCACCATAGGACTCCAGAGGCTGGCTTGGACTGCTGATCCTCTGCAGTCTCGTCTGGCTGCTCTGTTCCCATGGCGCTGGCCTTGCCATGCCGGGACACAGTGACCCCTGTCTGCAAACATGGGATCTGGTGAAAAAAACACACACAGACACACACACACACAGAGAAGAGGAATGTATATAGGAAATATGTGTGTGTGTGTGTGTGTGTGTGTGTGTGTGTGTGTACTATATCATCTATAAGACCCCATGCCCAGGGAATGCATTAAGCACTAGAAAAACACTAGAAAACGCACCAGAGATGTTCTGCACAAATATTACATTTGGTATTCAAACAGTGACACAACAGAGTATGACCCAGACCATCAGTAATGTGAATACACAACGATTTTGCCTGGATTAGTGTAGCTTGGTAAACATACCGTACTCATACTCTTACATTGGGAATGTGGCTGCTTCTATTTTAGGATTCTCTTATCAAAATATATGTGACACGGTGTGAGCTCAAGTCATTTATATGGATCCGTGTTGCATTCCCTACTTGTGAAATTCAAATATTCCTTATGTAAGAAAAACTAGTGATGAGAAAAAAAATGAGTCCCTGGAAGTTGATGTGAATGCATTGTAAATAGAAAACTGCTTTCGTTAGAGAAAAAAAAAAAAAAAAAACTATGTATGTAAATGAGAAATATATGCATTTATTCCAAGAGTCCTGGAGAGAGTTTTGCTGTTGGTGCACAATAACTGTCAACCATCACATATCAATGCTGTTTCAGCACAGCACACACAGAGAAAGAGAGTGAGAGAGAGAGAAAAAGAAAGAATGACAAAGAGAATACAGGCACAGGCTGACAACAAACCCTTCTATAAATAATGTACCTTATGTGGATATGTTTGTGGTGCATGGTAACTGCTGTGGGGACACTGATGGTGGCTTTTAAAGTCAGAGAGAGAGGGAGGGAGAGATGCCATTTCATGCACAGCATCTTTAAGGCAGGAGTGGAGGGAGCTAAACGTTTTATTGACCAACCATGTGAACAGGAGAGAACACCGGCCATGTGCCACTCATATAAGCCGAGGTGCTGTCAGGGTGACGCAGTATCTTTCAGGCTGCCTCAAGCTCTCAAGATCACAGGAGAGAGAGAGAGAGAGTGTGTGTGTGTGTGTGTGTGTGTGTGTGTGTGTGTGGTGGATAGCTTCTCTAGCCTCTCCGTGAACCTCGGCGAGATGAATGAGTTGGCCCACAAGTGTGTGGCAGCATCTTCAGACCTCAGACGAGTGATTCATGGCACCCACGATGCTGACGAATGTTCATCTTCACAAATCACCACGGCAGCCTCCATTGCTCCCAGCCTCCCACTCTATCCATCTCACTCTCTGGTGTGTGTGTGTGTGTCCAGGTATGCTGTGCAATTCTTATTATGATTGTTTTCATTGTCCTTCTGCTTTTAATGTCAGGCTTTACAGTACCATTATGCTTCACACTTGGAATGCTACACTAACATTTGCTTTCTCAGGTGTGTGTATGTGTGTGCATGTGAGTTAAAACCTTAGCAGAGAGATATCTAACAGGACTAGAGCTGTCTGGCAAGGAGGTATACCTGTCAGTTTGTGTCTGTGTGTGTGTGTGTGTGTGTGCAAGATCAAAGGCATGAATATTTTTTTTAGACCTAATAGTGACCTGTGGGGGCATACTTATTCTTTGCTAAAAATCACATGTGAAACATGTCTTGTACTTGGCTCACACGTGAGATGCCCTGCTTGGCATGGTATCATAAGACAAAATAAATTCCTATGGCAACCACCCCACCAATCATAGTCTCTGCGCCAGCTTTGGATCTGTCTTTGTTCATAATAACAAGCCTTGTGAGGCCAAAGCAGAGAGACAAATTTAAGAAGGCCTCAGTCCAGGTTTGTCTCACTGAATCTAGAAAAGAAAATATGCAGTTCCCTTGGCAGTGCTGTCAACATGACATATGGGGGATTTTAAGTTTTTGTGATGGTGTGGCACACTGACTAGTTCAGATTGCTATTAGGTATAGGTAAGCTCATTTTTACATTATGATATAGATTTATACCTCTCTATCAGTACCATATCTCTGTAGTACACTAGGGAGGTCTGGCTAGCTGTTGAGTATGTGTACAGGCTAGCTAGACTCCAAACTTAAACACCAATTGGGGGCATGCAGTTGCTTTGTCCTCGCCTGGTCAAAGGCACAAGCACCACTAGCAAATTTGAACTTGTTGCTGGTTACACCCTGGAAATCAGTTGTTCAACTTCATCCCCACCATCCATTTTGCATTGTAAGAAAACTTTCCTAGCTAGCAGTCTTCTATCTTAGCTCACAATGTTAACAGCATTACTTTATCACTTCCAAAACCTCATCTATTATCTGCTCTAGGCCTCTTCTCTTTAATCACTGTTGCTGCTGGAGAGACAGGCACCTAGGCTAGGTGCTTTGGCTCTAAACTACTCTAAAGGTCTTTAGATGCCAACCGTGACTCCATATGCTTAAAGGCCAGTCAGAGACTTCTTTTCTTGGGAAAGATGATAATTTAATCTTGACAGATCACTCTATTAAATACATGTTTTATTCATCTTTTATCCATTTCAACGTTGGTTTGCTTTGCCAGGTAGGCCAGAGAGTATGGCCAAAGGATTATTAGCAACAACTTAGTTTTACACACTTGTCAGGTCAGAGTTCTCCAGAGTGAAAAGGTTATTCAGGATTCTCAACCCCCTCTAAATGCATAGTTTGGTCTCCTGCCATCAACTGTCCAATCAGCAAACAGAGGGAGGCGTTGTGAACGCAGAGCTAGAATGCTATCAATCAAGGCAAGCAATCAGTCAGGAGCTGATCCAGTCTTTTTAAATTTAAACACCTCAAGCAAGCAATTGAATCTCACTACTGAATGTCCAGATCCTCTGCATGAAACGAAAGTGTAGAACGAGAGTTTGGTTTTATTACCAGGCTAATTCAGTACTAACACTCACTGCAAAAAGTGTTTCTCCAAAACTAAAGGCTTATTACAAACTGGCTTTGTTAAGATTACTTGAAATGAGAAATAATATCTTAGGGCCCAGAAAAAGAAAAAAATCTTGATTCAAGTATAACATTATCGTCCCTAGTGGTCTCCCATCCAATCTCTGGCCAGACTGTACTTGGCTTCGCTTCTGATTAATGAGATGAGCAACTTACCTCAGTGCACCATGGCAACTTACATTTAATAATAAAACTGGAGAGTCTGAAATATACTTTGAAGCCATGACAATATTCAGACCAAGCCTCTCACAAAACACTGCCATTTTGATGCATGGAAGCATTGGCACAAACCACTTGAAAACTGTAGCAAAGTCACATACCTTGGCCAATCTGTGGTCGATTACCATAAAAACTTGGTGTGAGCATGTGCCATATTGCTATTGAACAAGAACCATGATGTCTCAATGGCAACCTTGTTCAGCTACACTGTTAGTCCCCACATTGCTGTTTGGACATGTATTACTAGTCATTTTCAAATTCAAGTGCCACAGCCTTGCTCAATGGCAGATAATTATAGGCTTTAGTAATTAGATCAAATTATTTGAAACAAGTCAAATAATCTTCTCTGTCACATCTACTTATAACCAGTTGCATTATCTAAGTAAGTTAATGCAAGATAAACAACACTGAAACAGGCAAAATACTCTCCTGCAACTCTGCCTCCATAAGTAAGTATCTTAAAATTGATTAAAAAGATTAAAATTCTGAATTCAGTAGTAATTTTTTGCAGTGCTGAAATGATGCTTTGGAGCATTGTAGTTTGTAGTATCCATAGTATGCATTGTAGTATCCTGGATACTACAATGACTCTCTTAATTATTGCCTCTTGTGGTTTCAAATACTGATATCTGACATACTGGTCTAGGTAGCTCCCTCCTTAGCTCTACCGCAGCATAGTGGTCAGAGTAAATGTAATACAATACTGCATATCACTCCTAAGCCACAGTGTTATTGCTTCATATGCCACTCTGTGAATCTGAATTGCTAATGATGGTAGCGTAACACACTTTAGGTGCAGCAATTAAAAAAAGAAGAGGCCCATCTTGTGGGTGCAGATGAGGAAATGAACTTGCTGGATAACACCTTCAATAATGGAAGAGGGAGCAGCAGAGGAGAACAGAAGAGGAAGTAGGAAGCCGAGCCAGTTTGGAACAAGTGACGCATAGACAGAGGAAGTGGAGTTATAATATCCTAAGGGAAAGTCTAAGCATCTCATTAAGAGACTCTCCTCACTATGACTAAGTCACGAGCGAGTGGATGAGTTCAAACATAAAACTACAGTAAACATGGAGGCCCAAAAAGGTAAATGTGCTTTGTGCTGTTGGGAGTAGTAACACAAGTGATGGAAGATTCCCAATAGGATAGTCCAGCGAGGCAATGCGTACATTACATTCATCATATTCAGTGCACAACAGGTCAGGTTCTTCCATCTGCAGACAGCAAAGCCAGACAAGAGCTCTATGACTTACAAATGTGTCCTCACACACCCAGATTCACTCACACAGTCGTCTCACACCCATGGATACGCATCCATGCACATAGCCCCGCTCTTTTACTACTACTACCATCTCCACACACACACACACACACACACACACACACACACACACACAGGGAGAGAGAGAGAGAAGCATGACCTCATCTCCATCACAGGTGGCCTTCTGCCTCGCACTGGGGTCAGCAAAAGCCTGCTGACACCTCCCTCACTTCATTCTGCTGCTGTAAATTGAATTTTAAAATACAATCTTCCCCCTCCGTTCGATATTGATGTAATGTGATTTTTCCCTCCCTCCAGCCTTGCTACGCCACTGAGGAGAGAAAAGGAAGGAGAAGAGGGATGGGTGGAGGGAGGAGGAAGGAGGGAGAGGTGGAGGCGGGGGGGAGGAATCCTGACTGCTGCAGATGTTGTTCACCCCGGGAGAAGCACAGCTCAGCCTCACAGCACATTTAACTTGCCCCGAGCTCACTCAGGGTCAGGGCATAAATCCCCATGTAAAAAGCTAGGGAGGCTCCGAGCGGCTGTGCTCTCTGGGGTCGGTGTCTGATTGGGGGGGCTGGTGGTGGTCTTTGTGGAGGGTGTTTTAGGGGGGTGGGGCAGGAGCAGGTCTTGGCTCTATTTCATCCCTGAAGGGAGGATGGCCCCACCTTAGCTACTGTCCCCCTTGGGTGCCAGCGGGTGGGGTGCCTGGTGGCGGCTGCGGGGACTGGAGTTATTTGCGGGCGCGTGATTGACTCATGAATCTGTGAGATGGGAACAGGCTGCACAGGCAGCTCCTTCTCCTGCTCCATCAATCAACTGCCGCGGCTTGCTGCTCCCCCCCCCGACCCGCCCGCACGCCCGCCCCAACCCCCCACCCCGCTCGCCTCACTGAGCCCCCATGACAAGACAAGCCGCTCAGTGACACACCACTGACACAACACACTGAGGAATCTCTCAGAGTTTTTTTTTCCACACATCCACAGTCATTTAAAAAAAAAACACAAGTACCACAGACCCAGTGCAACATTAAATATATGAGTACTGGTTGGCAAGTCCAAAGCACTCTGTTCTTCTTTGATCAAAGCACCTTTCGTTTTTCTCCCCCCTCCTAACTAAAGCAGTGGAAATAGGCAGAGTAAATATGGTGGCAGGGCATTACATGTGCCATGAGATCACGTGCCTCATTTCTCTCCCACATCTAAACGATGGCATTACTTTTTCATCCCGCTCTCCCCAACAGAAGAAATATGTCACTGACTTGTTTGCGCTCCCCCGCTTGCTGAGTGGCCACATACTCCTATATGCAGAGAGGCCGGGCGCCTGAGACACGCTGTCCCTCCACACTAGCACCATAAGCAGGGACTAAGTGGCCCTTTCTCTTTCTCTCTCTCTACCAAGCGCGGCTCTCTGCAGCATCGTCCGTCTGCAGGGAAATTAATCATTTATGGAGATCGGACCAAAAACAGCCTCTGCAGCTCCACACTTACATGGTTTCTAACCTCTCTGTGCCTCCCCATGTCCGGGCCTCCGCCAAACAACCTTTCACCTTTTTTTTTTTTTTATATCAAAGTGGAGGTGCCCCAGAGCGGATGCTGAAAGAGAGGCAGAAAGAGAGAGGGACCAGTGGGCCACCTGAATTTTCCTGAAGAGTTTTCTTCTCTTTCTCTCTCTCTCTCTCTGTCCTCTGTCTCTCTCTCTGTCTGTCTGCAGTGCCCCACCTGGTGCCGGAGCAGCAGGTTGTGCTGAGCAGGAGAGCTGACTCCAGCGTGCGGCACGTGCACTGCATACCAACCTGCCTCCCTTCCAGCAGCCGCGAGATAATGATGAAGAATGCTTCAGTCGGCTGGGTCATTAGAAGCACATTTCAAACCACAGCAAGCCTCAGAGCACCGCTCCCTCTCTCTCTCTCTCTCTCTCTCTCTGTCTGTCTCTCTCTTTCCTCCCATCCCCACGTTCGTTTACCTCTGCCACCACATCTCTGCCAAGACCATTAGAAGGGGGGAAAATGGATGCAGAATTAGCGTGTCTGTACAGATACACAGTAAGGTGTTGTCTCCCAATGCGGAACCCATGCACTTGGTGCATCATAAGCCTTACATTTATGGATCGGCCGTGCCTGATGTATTCCACGGAACAGGGGCAGCGAATCGATAGCAGATCTCTGGTGGAGCAGGCGCGATGATAAATGACGGCGTGCATATTGAGTGAGCTGCTGAGGACTGCAGGATGGCTGCTGATTTAATGGGCCAATTGTTGATAAAGAAGAGGCGTGCAGTTGTGCATTTAACTGTGTTGTATGGATCCTCACGGCCCAAACACGTACAATAAATAAAACATCTGGGCCAATTTGGCTTCATGGTTAAGCACTGCAGGGGTTTGTATTTGACACACTGATGCCTCCCCCTGGTTGGCGGTCCAGGAATAGTGGGCTACACCTTTTGATAGTGCTCTCCTTTTTAAAAAGGCAAACACCCCATCCTGTTTTTTTTATTTATTTATTTCTATAGGTCAGTGGGCTTCATTCACACACCAGTCACAGTCTGACCTCCTGGGCTCACGTTCAAAACAGTCTGAGCCATGAGAGCCTATGGGCTAACGTCCTCAGTGGGCCTGTGTGTGTATCTGTGTGTGTGTGTATGTGTGTGTGTGTGTGTGTGTGTGCTCAAAGAAGTAGCCATCTCCTCTTCCCCTCTCTTGCTCCCCTCGCTCGTTTTGTTTTTCCACCACCGGAGTGCCTTGACCTCTATCAGACGAGCCGCCCTGTGATGAATAAATAAGTAAATAGTTGATAAATAAGTCACAAAGTGGCTCAGCCCATATCATTTACATGCTTTCCATGTCATGCTTCCTAGTCCTTAGTCAGTCTCTGCTCCTCCGAGCCTGGAGACAGACACCACTGAATTGGGCTGGGGGGTTGAAGGGGGTGGGGTGGGGGTGTTCACCAAAGCCCTGACATATACATCGGCCACAAGGTTGCCGTGGATAGAGTGCCTTCTACATTATTAATACGGACACAAAAAGCGCAGGATATGCATGAAAATGCAGCAGCGTTTGTCCTTAACCTTCAAGCACACCAGAGCCGAGCGGAGACAGGCAGCGGCCAAACACCACAGGAAGCAAGGGAGAGAGAGAGAGAGAGAGAGAGAGAGAGAGAGAGGAATGGTCCAGATTGAATTTTTTTTTCTCTGCCCCACTCTTCATACAGATTTAAGTCTGCTGTGGTGCTGCTCATCACTCAGCTGATGCACCTCAGAGTCCTTTGATTGTGTTAATTAAATAGTCAGTGCAAAAGCCTTGATTTAAAGTGTCAGGGTCATTTCTGCCAACTCCCTCTTCCCGTCCAGTAATGTCATCACTTTAATTCCTTACCATAATTTGCATATAGATGATTACATTTGTAGCTCGTCTGACTCACTTGGCAGAATTCGTCTGGAGAGGTGCGGCTGCCTGCTGAAGTATGAGGACACATACCGCCAATATGAACACATACTTTCAGATTTAAGCAATTCCTCAATCATCTCAGAAAAACACTAATAAACAAACACATGTACTCTTTCCCTCTCCTCTCTCTCTCTCACACACACACACTCATTAAAAGACACACTCACAAATGTGCTTCTTATTATCTCTGCAGTACAGAGAAGTTTGTGAGTGTAACCTGTGCAAAACACAGCTCTACAACTGACTCAGGTGGTAGGAGATTCATTTGTCAAGAGGGCCATGGGTTTACAGGCTGGTTGCCACTGACTTTGTCAGCATGACCTTTGGCAAGACAAGAAGCCCCAAACTGCTCCTGCATAGCAGCCTCCACCATCACTGTGTGTGAGTGCGCGTGGGAATGTAGGGGACCCACATGTAAAGCCTTTGTGTTCTGTGGTGTAGAAGCACTAAAATGTGGTCTGTTTAACAGTTGGTAAACAGTTCATTACCACACTAAACCTTATTGAGTAGAGTACAGTATTGTAAATATAAACTGTAAAGCAATATTTTTTAAAGGACAAGGATGCAGGCTATTCTTAAAAGCAGTGTAAGTATTATTCACAAGTGGTAATTGCGGGGTTCAAGTAAGTGTGGAAATGTGAAGTGCCTAAATGACTACATTTACTAATTTTAGTATATGCACAGAGAACTGCCCATAAAGTTCATACCTTCCAGTTGTAAACTACTGGCCATTCGACAGTTCACTGCAACAGTTATCCTGCAAAAATTGGTTTAGGTCTTGTTGCAGGGGGGCACACTCTTATAGATAGATTAAAAAACTGTACACACCTGTACAGTACAATATGGATGTTTTACCGTTGATAATTTATACACTGTCTTTAATATTATTCTGTCTACTGCGTAAAGGCTGTTTGCACCATCAACATTTTGTTTGATGCCTTGGTTTTCTTGTGGTTGTAGTCTAACTGTGTGTTCTGAGAACTAAGCAGCCTCAGTGTTTCATCACAGTGTCATGGATACACTTCAGAGAAGCCTGGTCAAGACAATATCCTAATCAATCATAGCTGGAGAGAGAAGGCAAGATAAAACAGCAGCAACAATGCCTTCAAGAGCTTGTGTTTCAGGAGAGGGGTCAGAAGAGAAGGAGGGAGCACCTCTGAGCGATTCTGCCTCAGAGTAGCGGGGGCAGGACAGTGACACGGCACCCAGAGCACATCCTCGGAGGGACTCAACAGGGATGAGGCGGGGGAGACAGGAGACAGTGCCTTGGTTCACTAGCAAAGCGCAGTTCCTGGACTTAATGGCCCTGTGTGAAACACCAGCTGCCATTCACAGGGCAAGCCAAGCGTTGGACAGAGAGAGGGGGCGAGGCGGGAAGACGGGCGAGGGTGGAGGGATGTTGGGAGGAGAGCGAGGGAGGTAAACGGAGAAAACAGCGCGCCCTGCTCTGAATACAGATTCCCGTGAACCGAAGAGAAGGAGGAGAAGGCGGAGGAGGAAGATACCATTAAATGACCATTAACATCCGGCCTAAACTTTTTATTGCACCCCATTATGTGCTCCACAGTCATAATAATTTATAAAAGGCTAACGTAAAATGCTAAAGTAGCGCAGTGGAACAAAGACCGCACGTGAAAATTATAGGCTGAAAGTGAACCTGCGATATACTGCCCTCCTCACGTAGCACTTTAGAATTCCAGTCAGTTTCAGAGACTCGGAGCACAGGTGGGGGTAGGGCCGAGTGAAGCGCGCAAACAGAGGCAGTGGGGCTAGGCTGGGCACTGCGTCCTCTCTGGGGAGAGCCTGCTCCTCTCCGCGGGAAAGAGCTCCAGCTCACGCCGGAGACAGAGCAAGGCCCAGCGCCACATCCAGACTGATTGGACCCGCTTAGCGCAGTGGCCTCCTCATGTAACCTGCATCCATCCTTCTTAGGCTCTTATCTATCATATAAAAGCACAAACTCATTTAAAGAATGCCTACTTGTCTGGATCTTATCAGCTGTCTTAGAGCTAGTTTGGCCTCAGGTGGATGGCTTACAAGTAGTTTTCTATCTATAATGTAGAGTTAAATTGATTATCCATTTTTGGATATTCCCGGCACAATTAAATGAAAGTAGCAAAGAGAAATAATGAAAGATACTGTCTGCCTTTATCAGAGCATGTTGACCTTGTTAAATTACTCAGCCACAAATCTTGCTAAAAAAAATAGGAGCCATAATCTGTTGAATCTAATAAGGTATCCTCTGAAGTATCAGCAAGGGAGTGTTTTTTTAAGAGAATAAAATTTCATCTTGAGGGCCTGGTACATCCTGGGCCAATACCAGATACACACAGTTTCAGGTTACAAGCAGAGGCAGCCACAAGAGATTCCATACTCTGAGCTCGTCCTTTTTGCATGTTAATCACAGCACAGTCTCTCATACTAAATATGTCACTGCCACATAGAGGAAACGAGGACAAGGGAGGAAGACATTGGTGAGTTCGTGCAAAGCGTGCATGCAAAAAGATGTTTTGACAGAGCCATCGTTATTCTGCCGCTTCAGGTCAGTAGCCTATAGTGGCAGAGATCCATCTGTTTGTCCGTTACTAATCCACGAGAGGAGTGAATGTGTCGTGGCAGCAGAGAGCATTTGGAAGTGACAACCTCAGCAAACACTCACATCATGTCTACTGCAGCCCTAACTCAAGCTCAAGTGGAGATGAGGACAACCTCCTCAGAGACCTGCCTAAAAGTACAAACTCAGAGCAAGCGAGATCACACTGGTGGGTATGTGTGTGTTTGTGTGTGTGAGAGAGAGAGAGAGAGAGAGTGAGAGTGTGCGTGTATACATAATGCATGCCTTGGGTGGGTGAAAATGCTTGTGCTGTGTTGTTTTGAAATAATTTTTTGAAATCGAAATGGTACCTGTTATCATGAAGTCTATGTACAGGTTATGCAGGAGCAATGAAAGTTCATGTTCTGGTGCAAAATTCCTGTTTGCCGGTAAAATAGCTCTACCTGGCTTAAACTTTGTGCACTTTTTTTTACCTGTGTGCACCCCTTCAATTTGCAAAGTGAAAATCACATCATCTGGCAACCTAACATTTGTGGCAGCAAAAGATTTCTCTGACTTCTTTGAAGTTTTCGACAGAGGCACACTAACATTCCGATGCTAAAGCTTTTCCTACTTTTCTTCTAACTGGTCTCAAACCTGAAAATAAATCTGATATGCTTTTAAAGCTGCCTGTATTGGCATTACCCATGCAGCTATTATAGGCTCTTTAGGGACAAGACTATGCAATCAGTGATGGACAGTGAAGCTGCACTGTCTTCAGCACTGAATGTGTTGTTGTGATATAGCCATGACAGATGTGTGGCGTTGTTGCGAGAGCATGTTACTCATCAGAAAAAAAGGCTGTCTCTCCCTGGCCTTCTTCGCCTTGCCGGAGACAGAGGAGATTACCTCAGCACTGGCAACATAATATATCCATTTAAGCTTCAAGATGATGTGTGTACATCCACCCCCATCTCAATCAATTTCTATTATTTCCATACAATGCAAACACCTCCATCTGCCATCAGGATCACTCCTTCCTGTTCCACGAGCGCCCACTATGTACACTACGCAGGCAGTTCCCATGACAACAACGTATGAGTTGGCCTCCATTACTAATCTGTTTGATTAGGTGGTTTGTTCACTCAACTTCAGAGGTTACCTTTATAATACTGATACCGTGGAGATTTCACACTTCTTCAGCATTTGAAAGAGAAAAAAATTTTTTCTGCATCTTTAATATATCTGCAATGTATGTATGGTAAGGCAGTGGTTCCCAAAGTGTGGGGCTGGGGGATGTTCAGGTGACATTGGAGTTCCACCAAAAGGGGGAGTATGCAGAGGTCAAGAAAAAGACTGAGAAGCATAAACAACCCAAAGTATTCAGTTCATGGTTGGCAACTTTTTGGAAAAGCTTAGAGTGATTTTTTTTTTTTGGGGGTGGGGGGGGGTGGGGGGGGTAATGATGGGAACAATATCACGCATGCCCCTGCACTCTGGTGTTTTCTGTGTCGTCCTGCTGGGGATTCAGTGAATGTGATTTCCTGCATTATGATGGACTTTGGGATGGTCTGGAGATCTGCAATACCTAAATTGGGGCAGTGGTAGCGTAGTGGTTAAGGAACTTGCTAGCGTGCAAGTAGCCTGAAAAGTTATGGGTTCTAATCCCAGCTGCCACCGTTGTGCCCCTGAGCAAGGCACTTAACCTTAAGTTGCTCTAGGGGAGACTGGCCCTGAACAATTGATAGTTGACAAAATGTAAGTCCTTTTGGATAAAAGCGTCTGCTAAATGCATAAATATATATATAAATTCAATTCAATTGCAAGAACTCGTCAGTGTCAAGTTCGTGATCAGCAGATCACAGAATCAACAGAAGCCCCCAGACTAGAAAGCTACTGAAAATAACTGCCGATATGTGCCTACTTTATAGACTTGTGTTTCAGATTTAAAAACGAGTTCATGGTTGAAAATGTTTGATCAGCAGCCAAGTGTAAACACTTTGATTGAAACTAAATGTTATGTTTGAATAACTGTAGCAACAATGAAAAGAAAAAAGATAAAAGATTAGTTAGTGATGGAAATTCATTCTTCATTAAGGTATTTTCCCATCACTGGGTCCAGCAGAAAATTGGCAAAAATAAATACAAAATAAATACAAAAAAAATGGGAAAAATATCAACAGCAATACACAACAAATAAAATACTTAAACAGTAAGCTGATGTGTACATGCAACAAGAAACATTACAATAAAAATGATTATATTTGAACAGTATTTAGATTTAAATGATGGGGCTCAAGGCCTACATTTTGCTCACTCTGTCTTTTTTTATTATTATTCTTAACAATAACAATAACAACAGCCTAAATAAGTCAATTAATGGCCTACATGTTTGAGGTTATGGTCATGAAAAAAACAAATATGTCCATTCATGTATTTAGGACAAACTAAATGTGCCATGTTTGTATAGCCTAAATCTCTTAACTCACAGCTCAGGTGGTGTGGCGCAGCGGCTAAGGAACCTAGTTAGCATGCTAGTAGCCTGGAAATTGTGGGTTTAAATCCCAGCAGCCACCGTTGTGCCCTTGAGCAATGCACTTTACCCTAGTTGCTGTAGGAGAGACTGGCCCTGATGTAATAGTTGACAAATTTAAGTTGATTTGAATAAAAGCATCTGAGTAAATGTAACCTCAATCTTTTTGGCTTGACTTGCATTGAAGTAAACTATGCAAAAATGCAGGTCTAATTTCTTGCTGGATTAGGCTACCTAATTGTAACTAAATTCAGCAGGCTATATATTCCTCATGCTCATTTGGATGTATGGTTTGTTGTTTGTTGAGTAAGAGTTTGTGAACAACTGCACCAAATAAGTGGGTGTGTGATGGACCCAAAGTTGTACAATGTAATAAGAAATATAATGTAGCCCTCTGTACACAAAGTTATTTTCCTCGTATATCACAGCAATGAGTGCCTAGCATCATTGAAGAGTTCAGATTGTGCTGTTTCACCTGATATGTGGATGGCATCTGTGTGACTAGAACTCCCCAAGTAATTTAACCAAGATGAATAGATGCAAATTTACATGCACTTTGGTGAATCAGGCTAGAGTTAGGGCAGATTTGTTTGCGTGGGAAATTGAAGGTGTGGGCAGTCAAATGTGAGGGCAGTCAAATGTGTGTGTCTCACACTCATTGCGTGAGAGTTGGCAGCCCTGTTAAATTAAAACGACATTAGCAGTGTTGTGTTTGGTAACTGTCTTATTTGGTGATGGGCTTAGTGTGCTCATATTTTATCAGGATCTTTAGCCAAAATCTTTTTACAGGGATCCCTGGCTAGTGAGACATATTGTATTGTAGTATTGTAGTAACATATAGTGTTGTAAAAAGTGTAATCATCTGACTGAGCAAATTAATTTTTTATAGGCAAATCATTGATTCTTCTCTGCAATCTCTGTAGTACATGACTGCAAGGGTCATGATTCTGTTATTCAAAACCAGAAATATTCAACCTCTTTTTGACTGATTTGAATATTAAACCCTATGTGATTAATGGCTTCCACAAGCTTGACGAAACCATAACCGTTGTTGTTTTGGATGTTTTAGTGTGTTTGGAGCACCATACCAAAAGAGTTTATTTATTAAAAACAACAGGCAGGCAGTTACATTTGGTTTTATTGTTTCTTTCACCAACTGCAAACAAGTGAAACTGTTTCAATCCACAAAAGATTGTGAGGAGGTGGTCCATTCTCTTAGACAACTGAGCTGTTGCATCACACTCAGACATAAGCCACCCACCACTTCAACAACACGTCCACACTAATACAAACTGCTGCTGCTAGACTTAACAATTGATAATTTGATATTTGAAGAGACACCAGCTAAGTCTGGAATTTCTTTTTCTTCTTTACACTATGGAGCTCCCCCTACAGTTCAGACATCAACATCACCAACCAACCTAAACTGTCACTAATACATTTGTATTTGTTTGCAAAGCAAAGCAAAGGAACCAGTGAAGACACTTTTCAAAGAGTTATGTTGACTGACAAGGTAGTAAACGTGATTTAATAAGTCACAAGAAAGTGAGATACTTTCCATTTCATCCCACAGCGGGGCAACACAACTCCCGTTGTTTTCAATTTTCTGTAAAGAAATGTGACTTGACCGTCAAAACTCAATATGAATTAACTGGACTGGGTTGCATTTGCACATGGTGCTGATTGTGTTTGTGAGTGTGTCTGAAGTCTGCCTCCAGATCTCTCCAGGCGCAGGCTGAACACAGCAGACCCCTGAGAGTGAAGCTTTGCTCAGATCTCCTGGCCCAGTGGATGCACTGTTGATATGGAAATACTCCTGTCACACTCCCTCAGATGGACTTAGTTCCACCAAACACTGCTCAGAAAATAGCTCCCACTCTGAACCGCATCCATCTCAGTCAACAAATTGCGAGCCTTTAGAAAAGCCATCGAGAACTCTTAGTCTGTATTTACCCTACATGCCCCTGCATAAATTCGCAAATAAGCAGGCAGCAGAATTTATATCCCGGGCTGCTTTAATTGCCTGCGCAAATTAAATCAGAGACGCCCACGTTGGTTTCCATTGCTCCCGCTATTCTCACTGGGATTGTGTGTCCTTGTAGGAGGTGCTTCAGACCTACTCATCTGATTCACCCTCCTCTCCAGCCAACAGCAGCAGAGCCCTTGCCAAACATCACTGCAGTTCTGGTGGTGGATAAAAACTGTAGTTTGTATCTGCTCGATACGACATGCATGCACACACACACACAGACTTAGCCCTCTGATACCCTGCAGATGGAGTGGAAAGATTGTCACTCAGCATCTAGCTCTGGAGAGAGTACGGCAGAGAGGAGAACTGGGCTTGCTGTGTCTATGTATGTGTGTGTGTGTGTGTGTGGAGGGAGGGAGGGACGGGGGGATTCTATTCCCCTACACTCACCAGATCTGTGCTGATTAGTGATGCCTCCCACTGCCTGTGTGCACGTGAGCAGGCAGGCAAGGGCTGTGGGGCTCGGAGGCACTGAGGATGGCAGATGATCGGTGTGGTCTTAAGACACCAGACCTGCTACAGGCTGTGGAGGGGTGTGGTTGCAGGAAGGAAGGTGACAGCAAGCACAAGTGACTAAGAGAGAGAGGTAACCATGGTAACATGCTGTGGTAGACATGTAAGGCACTGACTTTTTCCCTCTGACCCCTCGGAACACTCCAGCATCCTGCAACCTGTTCTACAAGCACTCAGATGGAAGGAAGGGTTTCACAGAGACTCCCCAGCCACTCTCATTTCCTGCTCTTCTTCTTCCTAGAAAGCACAGAGGCACTGTGGAGCTCCTTCAGATGAGCTCTTCTGAAGACATGCCTCAGCCTCAGCGCTCAAGACTGTAAGACTAGAAATACAGCAGAGGGTCATTTTACTCACCATCATTTTTAACTACAACTGAGGGAGGGGTCAACTTAGTTTGTACTGAGGAGATGAGCTGGCATTTTAAATGAGCTTTCAACAGCAGAAAGCAGATAGACACCTACTAGCCCCCCCCCCCACACACACACACACCCCTATGAGTTATGCACTCTATTGTTGAGTGAGTTGGACATTTTTCTATTGCCTCTATTGACTGCTGTGTAATGCAACAAACCACGAGCTGTTCCCACAGCATCTGCGATAGTTAACAGTACATATTCCGACCATGTACAAAGCACACAATGTCAGTGAGGTTAAGAGAGGCTCTGAAGAGCAGCTCTGCTTAAACACACAGAAATGAAAGAATGCAAGACCTTGAGGTTTTCTCTCTTTTTTCCACCAAGAACATACTAAACTCTCCTTTGCAAAAGCCTGCAGACTATTACCTCCCCTTTAAATATAATTGCACGCTGTCAGTTAACTTATCATTAAATAGCGTTCAATTTCAGGGCCCAGCTGTCAATGTGACAGCAGGGAGAAACACAGAACAACGGGAGTGTGAAAACAAAACAACGGGTCGGAGCAAGCTGAAAGAAGAGAAGGAAGAAGCAGGGACAGAAGGAGAGATCGAAAGCAAGTCATCGTGAAGCAAACCAAACGAGTTGCTAATGGTCTCAGTCTGGCTCCACACCTCCCGCGGTGCGAGACCTTTGGTGAATATTGAAGGATGCTAATGTCAGTCTGCCTTCAAAAAGTCATTCTCCTTTTTTTTATTGACCCGCGCAAGGAAAAAAATTTTTTTTTTTTTGCCAGCCCAGGAAGAGCAGGCAGTAATGAAGCAGGAACGACAAATTAGGAGTGAAATTGAATAAATAGATTACATAAAGCAAAGGGGAGGGGGGGAGTCGAGGGAAAAATTACTCACCAGCCTCCATCATTTTGCTGAGGACATTACAGAGCAATCGTAATAATGGCGAGGTTTCGAACATTGGGTTTGCAATGATGAACAAACTCTTTTTAGTATGTGTGTGTTTGTGTGTGCGTGTGTGTGTGTGTGTGTGTGTTTGGGGGGGGGGTTCAATATCAAACACAGATGACAAAGCAGCCCTTTGCTATATTACAAATTCAATATTGCCTAGCAACCAGCCGGTAGAGTTGGCCTTGAGAGGGGATGAGAGATGCGCTATTGTTAATGTGGCCATTGTGTAGAGGTTATCCCCCAAAGGTGAGCAGGGAGAGGAGACAGCGTCCATGTGAAACTCTGCTGGAGCCCCGAGACAGCACAGGGGAATAAGCTCCCTCACACATGATTCTGTCAGGGCTTCACTAATTACAGAAAAATCATTTACGGCCGGCAAAGCCAAACATCTGCTCCCAAGCCCCTCAGCCCCCCACCCCCACCCGCCCCGCCAACACACACACACACATACACACACACACATCCCCTCCTCACAGCTGCTCCTGCTCTCACCTGGAAGTCATGCGGTCTCTGTCCCAGTTTAAAAGTGTGTGTGTGTGTGCGTGTGTCTATCCGATGAGAGCCCTCTATCAAAAAGGATCTCTGTCAGTTTGTCTCTGTCATTAAGAGCTTGTTTACATTTATCTAAATATTTTTATAAACTGATATTTTTTCATCCGTTTCTTTTTTTATTTGTGTTTACACGTATGTAGGAATCCACAGAATTCACCATTTACATAAACAAGAGGCCCAAACAGTTTAAAAAAAATCTAGATATGTGTAAACAGGGCCTAAGTCATGCACTTTGTGTGAAACCGTGGTCGTTACCTTGTCAGTCAACATGGATCTGAAACATGAAAATTGTTATTGCTGGTTCCTGTACTTTTCCTTGTAAACAAACCCACATGTAAGGGGTTGAAGTCCTTGGTGTAAAACACACACATACTGCAACAATGGGGGGTTGGAGGGGGTTCAGTAACAACAAAAATCCTGGCATTGCAGAGGAGCAAGATCAACTATGTATTCTACCTGGGCATGTAATTCAGGTGATTTCACTATTTAGCTAATCTACCTGGCCAAACAGTTGTGCTAATTAGAATCAGATGTCTTATTTGAATGTCTGGAAGAGATAACGTGGGAGGACTTTTACTTTGTAAAGCTGGGCTTTTCCACTCCAAGTTAATGTCATTTCCCCACACAGGAGGCTACATGACAGCTTCAGTTCAGTCATAAGACTGTGCTCACTGACTGACTCTGCACTTGATTTACAGCCATGCAGACAAGTGAGCTTGACTGGTAGCTTGGTAGGGATAAGGTGTAAGATGTTGAGAAGAGTGGGAGTGAGATGCTGGATCATGTGTGTTGTAGCTGGATGTGTTTATGGCAGGTTTAAATAGCTTATAGCTGAATTTGGTGAGTGGTGCAGCCTGTGGAATCTCTGCGTAGGAATTCCCTTGGTGCACTAAGAAGTGACGGTCGACCATTTCCGGTAATTAGCTTTTACGTTGGTAAACAACTGTAATGAGGCTATAGCTACAAGCTAACTAAGATACAAACCCTGAACTGGCGCAGAACATGGAGAGCTTATTAGTTAGGCTTACTTTGGATAGAAAACTACTACAACTACACTATACAATTAAAACTTGTGCCTAATATCAATCTAGTCTACCGTGCTTCACAAAAACAGATGTTCACCGGAAAAGAATGAGCATCCTGAAACAAACATCCTTCTGGGACTTTTCATCTTCAGTGCACAGAGGCTGTTGTTCTTTATGAATGTCTAAGAATGGTGTTGTAGTGCCCTGGGAGGAGGGTTTTCTGAGGCCTGAGGAGCCCAAAGGGAATTAAGGACTAGCCAGTGGAAGACTGTCAATGGACTTTTGTGTTTTCAGCCAGCTATCACCTGTTGCCAGTCCAGCAGATATCATAGCATCCACAGCACTGGGGTACTGGGAGAACAAGGTATCAGCAAATATGGCAATGGAAACATGGAGCACCAGGAAAACTAATACTAACACTAAGAAAACATTGAGCAAAACACCATCTGAAGGCAAATCTTTTTTGTTTTGCACTTTTTGATTAACAGGTTGAACAAGACACTAGTGCATGATAATTATTGATTATCTATAGTGGTAATTAAAATGTGTTCTAACAATCAACCTAAACAGGTCACAATAGAAGTAGTCACATGGTAGACCTACTGCCTGAGCAGATGTCCTTAGGCATGGCAACACAGATGGCTCTCATATCTGATAACCTTACTTGCACAGGCTCCAGTCTGGCATCCCTCACTGTGATTATGGCATCTGCTTTCACTGTCAGTGACACACAGCTATTTCCTCATCATGGCACACAGATTGGAGCATGCTGCACATGTGATTAGCATTAGCCTGGCCTCGTATGCTGCACATGTGATTAGCATTAGCCTTGCCTTGTATGATGCTACATGCTTTTCCAGACCCCACAATTTAGACGTGTCTTTAGATCTGCAGAGAAACAGATCAAAGGGTGAAAAAGTCCAGCAGCAACAAGACGACTTGAATGGGAGATCAGCACACCATATCTTGGTAAGCCTAGTCTATACAATCTAAACAAAGGAGCTAAATCAGCTTGAAAATTCTATTAGTCGAAGAGTATTGTCATGTTCATGTGCCTCACACAAACAAAAGCAATGCATAACACCACATGAGGAATTGGAACAGACTGAATGGATTTTGTTGCTGTGCCAAAGGTGAGCCATAATAATGTTGGCCACCTGGTGTTTCCTCCGTCTCCCAGAGAAGGTTGATGCGGATTAAGTAGAATGATTCATGCTGTCGGAGGGGTGGAAACAGTTACAACCCTACAACAGCAGACAGACCAAACGCAGTCACAACGTACAGTGACAATTAAGCTTGTTAAATAGCCCTGTTATTACCTGGTGGCCAAAAAAATGTATGGCAAATGCATAGCAACGCAGAGCTTTAAATTAAAAGATGAGTGGGTGTATGGATAAACACCACTATTAGTGCTAAATGAATATAATGGGGGTCAGCAGAACATGCTTTCTCTGAACCAGATGGAAATTATGGCCATGCAGAAACTCCACACTGGTGTGCTGTTACTAACCATTCAATAACTCACTCTACCTCAGACCTTAGCCACTTCCAGTTTTGCTGGCAAACAGTAATGTAAAGGCACTCATGTTTCATATACTGCTGAGGCCAAGATGATTTATCTGCCAGGCTCTATGATTCTGCTTGCGAGACATGTCTGGATATGGGCCAGGCTGGCCATCTCCCTGCTTTGGACAGGGATAAATAGATGGCTTAGGGCTGAACTAGCTGTGATAGCCTGGATGGCTCTGGCTCCAAGGAACTATGGGAAGGGTACCTTGATGGGAAATGTCTAGCAAGACACTCCAGTTGTTTAGCTGAGCAACTAGTGCTGCTGGCCCACAAACCCTTGGCATGCACAGCAGCTTTTTCAGTGGTCAGTTTGATTTGGAAGAGGTCCAGTACTATAAATATTTATTTCCCACTAACTGTATCAGTCATTAAAATAAGACAAACACGAAACGAAAAAAAAGAAACACATTAAGACACTGAGGCAGGCAGTGAATTTGCCTCTAAGGATTAAATAACCGTCTTTGTGATCTAAGTTTATGAGCAGGATTATCCAGCTCCCAAGTTACACAAGTGTTGAGTAAATAAAGCGTCACATGCAGACAAACACATGGTAATGTAAGCAAACACCCATGCTGGTAAGAATGGCTACGGATGGGGCCCTGCTAGGAAACATAGTCTCAGTGAATGCAAATATGTCTTCATTTCAAAAGCAATAAAAGGACCATTCCCCTAATCCACATGACTGGCAACACTAATTTCTGAACTCAGTGCTGTGGTTTCAAAAGGATCCCTGGCTAGTAAGACATCTTGGCCTTATAAGACTGCTGTTGGTATCAGCTATATTTAAAAGGATTTAAAAACACTCAAAATGCTTTCTTTTCATTATAACTTTTTAAAAATCTCTTCATTTGCAGAGCTTGTAACCTGCCATTGCATTTTACAACAATGACAGTTTAAGAGTGACATCTATTGTTGTAAAAAGTGACATCACCTGGTTGCATCTAATCAAGGTCCAATCAAGGTGCAGCAATCAAGCTGCTGCTGTACATAGACACCATCAATAGCAATCAGGTGATGCCACTTTTTACCCAGAAAGCATTGAGACGTAAATGCAGTGGCAGCTTCCAAGCTATGCAAATGAAGAGATTTTCAAAAAGTTTGAATAAAAAAGAAATCCTGTTAAATATGGCTGATACCAACATCAGTCTTATAAGGCCAACATGTCCTACCAAAAACCAAACCCATTTTGAATGTTTTTAAATCATGTTAATGTAGCTGACGCCAACATCATTCTCCCAACATGTCTAACAACTAGTCAGGGATCCCTTTAAGTGTTGTTGATGTTACAACTTTGGATGGTCATGGATTTATTTATTTATGTATTTATGTATTTGACCAGCTACTAATGATGAAAGAATGGAATGTTCTGTGAGGTGTTTTTCTGTCTTTTTCTGATGGCTAGTTTGTCATGGTCATTTCTGATAGCAAAGTCAGTGGTGGTGTTTCTCTTTCATAATAGATTTGCAATGGAGCCTCATTTCTCAGAGGAAGAAATGGACATTCTATGAATAAATTCATGTGCAGCTGAAAGATAACATCAAAAAGAGACTATTTTGTAGAGAAAGAATCATATCCTTGAACTGTCAGTGAAAATCACTGCTTTATTGCCTTAAACCAGTGGTTCTTGAATCATTCAAGATTAACACACTTTTCTTAGAATGGAAAAATCTAATTTCAAATCATTCTTACTCATTCTCTTCCTTTATTCCTCATAATTATACATTGTTATGTCAAGCTTACTTTTGACATTCTCTTTAAAATTCATCTTGATGGTAGAAGGTCATGTGAAGAACACACATCTACAACTTCCTCTGTCCCTGGCTATGCTGACTGGGCCATTGGTCTTTTGAATGCAAGGGTTTTGCCTTTTGAAGTAGTCGTCTTGCTAGGTATAGTTCAAAACTTTTTACAGCTGCTTTAAATAGGCCAGTGATAAGCATAAGCTAAACTTTAATGGCACGTGTTTAGCTGTAACAGTCGAACTGTACACCACAATACAACCATCGTCAAAGTGGGAAACTTCCAGTTGCCTGAAGAGCAGGTAGGCATTGTGACTGCCCCACCTCCAACAAGCTGTCAGTCTGGGCACTTTTTGTCTCCTGGGACACACTTAGAAGCAAGACCTCAGCAGAATAATGCAAACTAAAAAGTCCCATTGATGAGCACTTCTTGCAGCATTGTGCAAAGCGTCTGAAACCTATTAAATGGCATATTGTCGCTTCACAATGGGCAAATACTTTCTGCCTTAACCAATCGCTAATATTTGGTCATGATGTATGTTACCCACTGGAACACACCTATTGAATTCAACGTCAACTTTCAGCCCTCCCTCTGCTCTCTGATTGGCCATTCCCAGCTCAGAGATGGAGTAAAGTGAAGCGTATGGCTGGCTCCCTGATGCAGTTGTGGAGCGAACTGAAATTGATCAGAAGCACTAGGCAGCACTAGCCTGGCAACACTTCTCATGCTCTGCTAGAGAAATCACAGCATGGCCTGTGTGTTCAAGAAGTTATAAGTACACTTCGAAAGCTTCAAAATAACGTTCTCATGTGAAGAGGAATTTGAAAGGACCTCCCTTAACCATAAGGCAGGAAGAGGAAGGACACCTTGAGAAATTCGCTTGTGTTCCTCTTTATTTCCAGACCTGAGAGGCAAAAAAAAGGCACCCTCCAGGCAGCTTGCCCACAGCCGAGCAAGTCAGCTCCTGAGTGGGTCGTTTTGGAGATGGCAGTGGGCTGGTGGGTGGAGGTCAGGCCCTGTAATTTGACAGCGAGCAAAAGGGGGAGACTGTTGGCTTCCCCTGCGTAAAGGGCTTCAGATGTTCCCATTCAGTGAGGCCTGGAGGCATATGCTGACAGTGTGGAGTAGGAACACACACACATACACACACACACACAGGTGAAATATGTCTGTTGATGAATGAGCACTCCATCCTCTTGCTTGGGTTTTTTAGGCCACCTCCTCAGCTGATGTGTTGGCTAAGCTTACAATCCTATGTCTGACATCACACACAGACACACACACACACACAAACAACAACACAAATATTCGCAGGAGGGATGAGCACACCTTGCCTTCATCTCTGTGCCTCTGGAGCTGTTACTATGGCAACAGCCTCCTAGTATCTGCCAAAGCTGGCTTCCGCAAGCATCTTTCTCTCTATCTCTCTGTCTCTGTCTCTCTCTCTCTCTCTCTCTCTCTGTCTCTCTCTCATACAGTTCTTGCTTTCTCTCTCATCCCTTTGTCTTGCTCCCTCCCACTCTCGTTCGCCCATATCTCTTTGCCAGTGCCTTGACACCTACAAATGTGAAATCAGGATGCAGTGTGAGTGACTAGCCGTGAGAGAGACTCACGAGGCACACATGTAAGGAGTTGGCCATGACTGAGCAACCTTCTCCTCCTCCTCCTCATCCTCCTCCTCCTCCTCTTCTGATTGCAGCAGCCGTGAGGGTGCACGGGCCGGCTGGCGGGCGGCACCAGGGGAGCCAGGAGCGGATGAAGCCCCTGACAGGCGCTCAAGATTGGCCTGCCACTACCCAGAGGGGATCAACCACAGCTCCCTCGGATTCCATCCGCTTCACACCCCGACTCCTGCACCACCCACCTCCCAGGCCATTTGCATATTTCCAGCATGAAGACATCAAATGCCAGATGAATGTCAAAAGGCTATGAAATATTTACTCATTCAATCATCGACTGGACACTGAATAAGAGAGACTGCAGTCTCTCGTGTTGTACATGGTCATGGCTTCTTGTGATGTGCGTGAGAAACACTCAATATGAATAGATGAATACTCATTTACTCACTTACTTCTGCCTTACTTCTAATAGCATCAGCCAGCATAATTACATTTCCATGACTACTTTCCTCCAGTAAAAGTATGTCAATATGGAAAGTGTGCTAGGGCTAAGCTTGTGAGATTTGTTTTGGTAATTGGTTTACACACATAAAAGGCACACATCACAACCTCTGTTTATGCAAATCTGAATGGCATTTTCTGTATTTACTCGCAGTTTATGTCTATGTTTATCTGTATTGTTTCTTGGCAGATGCTTAGAGATTTAGATATACAGTAGTGTGTATCAGGGTAAATATGGTCACCTAATCCAGGAGGCTTTCACTGAATTGCTCTTGGATAGAAATCCATTGATAAACTACAAAATCGCTTTAAAATCACACGTTAATCACAGGTTATTTGCCTTCAGCATGTTGAGTAAAATACACTGGAGGACTAATTTGTGCAGCCACAATACTTGAGTTCATCTTTGTTTTTTCTCCTTCAGTAATTACAATTTAAATCTTACAGAGTGTCAATACCACTGTGTTTTACTCTGCTGTGTGGCTGCTATTGCAGCCTATTTAAAGTGCAAAAGCTGCAGAGTGTTCAAGTGCTGTGTTCTTCTGGATGCTAGTTAGCGCTACAGCAAAAAGCAACATCAAATCCTTTGGATTGGCTTTGAATTCCCACTTTGTCATTTTACACGTGGACTGACACTCTTCACTCACACATTTCTCGCAATACCCTCCCTACTGCTCAGCGGTACTTAAGATCACTGTCACTCCTAATAAAACACTGCAGAATAATTTAGTGATGAGGGCTTGAGGTACTAATCAAATATAGCTTGATTTGATGCAAGGTTTATCATTTTCTCTTGCATGAGTTCTCTTAAGGTTTTTGCTGGGCTCATTCAGTCACTGAGCTTTTTGAAAGTATGAATATGAAGATATCAGGATATTAGCATAGAGCTTTAATAAATATTAATGTGTGTTAACATGAAGGGATTCTCAGTGAGTAGTCTGCTTTCTAGTCATTTAGTCTCTTTTGTCCACCCAAATCAACGTGAATACAACAATGCAATCACATCATTTCTACTCCAGCCTAAGGACTAGTACAGCAACACTGAGGGACACACGCCTCCCAAATCACCTTTGTTGTTTACAAGTGTCATTGTCTTTAACATTAGGGAGCTGTGCGTGGACCATATGCCTGCCTATGTTACAGGAGGGAGGCGACAGAGGCCTTGACACCTTGTGTGAGGTCCTCCTCTAGCCCTGCTCGTCACCCTCCTTGGCACTCTCATTAGAGGAGCTCAGACACACACACACACATACACACACGCACGCACACACACACACACACACACACACACACACACACACACACACACACACACACACACACACAGCCAGACCTGTCCAGCCCAGCCAGGAGCAGCACACAAGCCCAAACATGCAGCACGCAATTATCACTCCTTTTTTTAGACCTGACTGTTTTCTGGTCTCAGGGATGAGTGTGGATGAGTGGAAACTTCTGGAGCTCAAGCGTGGAAAAGCTACCAACCGATGGGCAACGGAAAAGCAACAAGTTTTCATCTCTATAATTGCCAGAGCTTTGTTTTTTTCCCTCCCTCTCTCCCTTTCTCCCTCCCCCTCTCTCTCTGTCCTTCCCTCCCTCCCCCTCTCTCTCTCCCTCTCTTTCCACTTTGTTCTAAACATAGCAGCTCATCATTACCTGCTGTCCTGAGGGGTGGGGTGGGTGCCCTAAGGCGGGTCATCGGGGGCAGGACCGGCGGAGGCATCAGTGCTCGTCATGGCCAGGACGGAATCTGTGATGCTTGGGCATGCGGGAACAGATTACCGCACGGTACTCCACAGTCCGTAAAGGATGACAGGTGGAAGGACACGGGACACTCTAACAAGCCCTCATTACGAGCGTCCAGGTGCCCTCTCTGCCATGGTCTGTCTGCATGTGGAGAGGCTCCAGTGGCTGGATCAGGAAGTCCCCCCCCCCTACACCCCCGCTCTCACCCCCACCCTGCCTCCCTGGCTGCCCACCCTCCAGCCTGGCTCCCCTTGCCACCGGCTCCCTCACCTCCCGAGCTTAGTCCAGGGACCTCTGCCTTTGAACTGCTGAGAGATTATGAGCTGGCTTCAGATGGCTTTACTTTTCAAGATCATAGCTCTTGGAAGTCCATGCCAAATCAGGAAATGAGATCGCGCTGTACCACATTTCCCACAATGCCGAGCATCAAAGGTGGAGGAAAGGGAGGTGGTGGGGGGTGGTGTCAAAGTTCAACGTGCTCCCACTCTAGTGGTGCTGGATGAAAGTGGGGGGCTTCAAAGGAGCTAAAGCACAGCAGGCTGAGCGGACTTCTGGTGGAGGTGGGGAGAGAAAAGTAAAAAAAAAAAGGAATAACACCATCACCATGGCAACAAGCCAACAATGATGACATTTTGAAATTGAAACATGAAACTGAGAAGACAAATAGTATATGTGATATTCTTGATGGAGAATATGGCAAAGCAAAAAAAAAAAGAAAACAGGAGATGGCTGCTCTGTTCAGACTTTCACTGTGTGTGTGTGTATGTGTGTGGAGGAGGCTCTCACTGTCAGCTCTGCAGCTGATATTCTCCTCCATCCGTGCCTTTTCGAGGACCTTGAGAAGAAGTTGGCCTCCTGGGGCTTCATTCAATCAGAGGGAAGCGCTGGCTGCTGGCATCCCCATGAAATGGCACTGGGAATCACCAGCTGCTTCCAGATGTAAGTGAAGGCAGGATAAGAAACCTCCAATCCCAGCTCTTCTCCTTCCCAACAGGCAGCCATCTCATTCATATGTTCCCCTTTCTCCCATCACAAGCATATTCAGAGGCGCTTTTGCTTAACAAAATATAATCACACCATTCTGAGAGCGACAATGGTTTCCTCTTCATGACAAAACACACTAGGAATGAGCCAGTGATGCGCACACACACTCACTGCTTTCTTCGTTCATCCCACTGAAATGTCATTGAAATTAGCATTGGCACTGATACAGGCCAGCACATCTTTGGCTTGAATCATGAATGCATAGGGCCTTGCAAACACCGCTCTTCTGTAAAAATTTACAGATTGTTTTAAATGGCCATGAATCATTTGAATGTATATCTTTTATGTGTATATTGCCCATGTTAAAGGCTATTAAATACATAGTAGGTGTTCCTATCTTCATTACTGGGGAAAAAACAGATACTTTTCCCTCGCCATAAAACCAGTCTTGTAATAAAAATATATTATAAACCTCAGTCTTCATGGTTTGGATACATTGAGATATACAAAATATTAGCAGAAACACTTGTATTATAACAAGCAGAGTACATGAACATGTAACCATCTAAGATAGATGTAAAGTAAAACCCATCACTGTTCTCACTACCTGGCAAGTAGACTGGCAGGCGTGAGTAAGAGAACAGAGAGGCTGGGTGGGGAAAGTGTGTATGCTGGGCACTTGACAGAGAGAGCATGGAGTGAGCTGATGCCAACAGGAGCCATATTAGAAGGAAAAGCCAGGGGCTGGAGCAGTTGGGTGAGAAAGAGAAAGTCCATCAGTGTTTGACTGGCTGGCTGGGGAGCAGCACTGGATGAAGGATGGGAGATTACGCCATGACATCTCAAGCTTGCGCTCTGATTGATGCCCTGTCACACTCAAATGCTCAAGTGTTTGTTTGTTTGTCTGAGAAGGCGAATTCCTGTGTGAGTATAGGTGTGGGTTTGTGTGTGTGTGTGTGTGTGTGTGTGTGAGAGAGAGAGGCAGCATTCTAAAATGGGACGGCATGACAGGCACACCAATCACTGAGCGTCCCACCCTACTGAGGGTGGGTGTGGAATGTCAGTTATGTCAATCCCACATCAGTGCAATGGATCAGCACATTTACCAGGACCACCCCACACGACCCATTTTTTGTCTGTCAGCTCAACCTCAGCTCTGCTGCCAGGCCAATCAAACCATGACAGAGGAATCACAATGCTGATATTGATGTATGACCTTCAACCAATTATAATATGGACAGAACAGTTTTAATCAATATCAACATTGATAGAATAACATTAATCTATATACATTCTGATAGAAATGAAATGAAAAATGTCTGTGAGTGTGAGGTGTTGGATTCCTGGAGGCATTTGTCGCTGGCATATCATTGATGTGGAGACCCAGTTCACCCTTACAGGTGACTCCAAAATGAATGTAAATGTCAAGCCTTTTGCAGCTGAATTTACGAGTGTTATTTGTGGCGGCATATTTTCGCCAAGACTCGAGGAAAGGACATGCATCAGCATGTTCCTCCAGGGGACAACTTTCAATTGATGTTTTCTTGTTATCCTGCAGAGCCGTATGTGAGAGGACGCAGGGTTGAAAACCATGAGCAGGGGGCTTTCAGTGGGGGAAAAAGCTCCTGGAATTTCAGGAAAGGAGTTGCTGTTATGGCAGTTGTGTGGGACTACACCTGCCGTAACAGCAACAGTATCATTTCCAACCTGGTGACTGTGCAGTATAGAGCACACCCAGATGAAAACATAGCAGACATAACACAATGAAGTAGGCAAGGCAGTAGTTTAACCATCAGTCCTCAGCTTTGAAACGTGTACTTATGTTCCCTTAGAAACTGTACACGTGCCTTGTGAAACACCAAGGCTGAGTGTGTTATGAATATAATGAAAGCATTTGGTGATTACCTATTAGCCCTATTAGCCCTATCAGCCCTATCAGCTGGTGAGTAAAATGGGTGCAGTGCACGTTGCAGTGGAAGGCTGCAATCGCTCCTGAGGTTTGCTTTTTCTTTTTTCTTTTTTCCCGGATTCCACCCCTCGTTACTCAGGAAAGGACACAGACTCCCAAAGGAATGTTCCTCCTCAAGATGTTATTTTTGCTCCTATCTCCGAGGCTCGCACTTAAACTTTATGAGGGATTGAGAATGGATAATTAGCATTTAAACGACCTGACGCGCTTTCCTTTTTTAAAACCCCGCGCTGCCCCTGCTGTTGCAGTCACCTTCCCCTTCATCAGATCATGAGCTCTACTGCACTCTTCTCTCAGGCTTCAGTCGTCCCCTCGACTCGCTCTGAGGAAGGGCCGTCCTGCAGCCACCATCACTGGGACACTGAAAGCAAGAGAGGAGTGTTTGGAAACTTGGAGTCCTCAGACATGGGGGTCAGAGCAGAGGTCCAGTGGTGTCATACTCCTGGTAGGAGAGGAGATGCAGTGGAAGGCTCCCACACACACGGCTGGCTCTGGGAGCTGAGGGCCTGTGTGTGACTCCTGCGGGGGGCTCCCCCAGAGCCTGTCCTCTGCGGAGGTGCTCCTCCAGGGCCAAAGCGCCTGGAGAGGGAGAAGAGTGAGCAGACAGCCAGTTTGCCAGAAGCTCCCTCTTCTCCTCCTCTGATTAGTTCAGTAACACAAAGGAAGACCCATTAAGCTGTGGCAGTGATAATCACAGCATGTGTCTTTGCTGTAGCACTAAAGCAAACTGGACACAAACCCTCACAGAACTTTGGTGGAATTACCATCTTGGCTTCAGCTTCTTCTGTAAGTGGGATCTCTCAACAATTAAGAAAGCTACTTGTGGCCACTCCGCCAGTGCAGGGGGAGTTTCTTTATGGCTTCAGCGGAGTACTGCTTAATTCCTTATTACTCACTGTTGTTGTTTCTCCAGATCAGCGACAGCTGTAATTCTTGCACAGGCCTTGGAGGGGATCAGCCCATAGCAGAACTCATTAGTCAGAGTGGCCTTGCTTTAATAAAAGGTTAATTAGGAATTTTGTTATGGCCTCATGGGAGGGAAGGCGGAACAACACTGGACGAGACTTCCTCTGACTCTCAAACAAATGACACAACTTAGCGACAACTACTACTGTGTATGGTATCATAGAGAAAGGAGGAGCAGCAACCCCCTAACAACCCCCAACACAAACACAAACACACACACACACACACATACAGAGACACACATACACAGGTCTCACCTTAAGGCTTCAGTCTGCTGGGTTCTCCACCTCCTCCATCTGCCTCCTCCCTGATGAAGTGCCGTGGTTAGCTGGAGGAAGAGTCTTTCTCTCCTCACCTCCAGTCAGGTAGAGCTCAGCCTCCATCCCCCTCCACTCAGCATGTTCACCAGTCATGTCTAGTCAGCAAGTCACCGGGATGGCAAAGCCCTGGGGTGGTGAACCTTAACCACAGCCAATTACTGCACATCATCAACTGGGCACCTCATGCATTGCGGTGGAAGCACAGGGATGGAGCCAGATAGCTCTGAGGCCTGGCTAACTAAGCAGCGCTAGTGTAGAAACATAGCAGATGGAAATGAGAAATTTTTCCTGGTATGCCCAAAGAAGTTATTTATCATCCATCACAGGCTCCCGCTACACACCACCAACAAGTCCCTGCTGTCCCTTTTTAGTGGAAACTGTTCCTTGGGAAGTGGACTGGAAAAAAATGTAAAAAATCTTTCCCTCTGTTTTCAAGTGCTCTTATCAACTCCTCACTCTGACATTTCATTTGTGGTTTCCCTTGGCAGGAGCTTTTAGCTGGGGAGGATGAGGCAAGCTCTCCCAGCCAAACACCTGGGCCAGAACCCTGCCTCTCTCTGCAGCTGACCCCAGAGGCCTCTCTCTCTTACATGGAGCAGCAGCTGGGAGTTTGGGCCCCACTTAAGCACTTTGGAATGAAACATCCATCCTGCAATGTTTCATATTGAACGTTTTGACTCAAGGCTGAAGACTGCAGGAAATAGATGCATGCTATACAAATGCTTCCCCATTCCCATCACATCTGACTGCTTTGTTAGGGAAAGTACAAGTGTAGGTGCCAAGGACAGAGGGAAGAATGTGACAGACAAGGTTTATGGGGTTCGAATGCTAGCTCTGATTCAATCCCTTGAAGGCCATTCAAAAACATCAGAGGTCTTCCATGCTGTTAGTCAGTGGGCATGATAACCCACAGCTGCCTTCATTTAGAGCTTTCTGTGTCAGGGTTACTGAGGAGAAGAGCAACGAATAAACATTCAAGTGCGCTTGCAAAGAAACAGCTTGCACCTTGTAATGGGCACGAGCCAATCGCACCCGCCCCCAGAGAGAGCTGGGGTTGATGGAGCGAGGTAGTTTGCTCTCAAGGCCATGTGGCACATGCTGGCGTTGGCCCCCAGCCCAGTTTGCCAAGCTGCAGACATGGTGTGCACCAAAGTAGGAGAGGCCAATTCCACTCCATGCCAGAGCCTTCATTTTCAGTATGGTGCACAGTGAATAAAAGGCTGTGAGCAGTGACTGGTGCTGTCCATGTTGCTGAAGCGAGTTTCTCCTTTTTTAAAAAAAAAAATCTGTGCTTTGTAACACACTGCATCACCCCAGACTCTTAAAGTGCTGAAAAGAAGCACTTCCTTCTCCTTAATAACATGGGTCAAAATGACCTTCTGAGTCACTCATAATGAGAAGTGACATGATTTCACACTGCCATGGGAATATTTAACCATTCTTCAAGATATGGCACCTAAAAATCTAATCTGCCCTCTTTCCTCTTTGTAGAGACAAGATTTGGCATTCAAGTGCAGACTAAATTAACCCTAAATTTACCCTGATGTGGTGTAAATAGGTGTGTTCTAGGGTGAATGAAGTAAATCTGATTGACTAAGTTTCAATTTTAAGTTTGCACATTATTATCAAACAACATAACCAGAGAGAGACCCCATTTGTAATTTGATCATTCTTTGATAATTCAACAGTAATTGCTTGCTGAAGTGAGCATCTTGGCTGGGCCTAAAATCTGGGCTGGGTCTTTGGACTTGAGTCTCAGTAACATGAAAGATTATCACCATGGAGAGCAAAGTCTCATTTATCTGATGAGCAGGAACAATTTCCTGGATATATTTTTAGGAATTCCATCTATCAGCCCCCAACGCTCTAAAGTCCTCTTTGTTCCCCCCCAGCCTCGCTCTTCCTGTTTCGCCCATGACAGAGTGCTACCATCACAGGGTCGCTTGGCAACCACGTTTTAATGATCCAATCCCAAGGAGAGCTTTGAGCAATAACCACAGACAAGCATCAGTGAGTGTGGCATACGCTCCACATGAGAGCAAACCCACTCTGTCACTGTGATGAGGCTTTGACAGTGGGATAAAATCACACACACACACACACACACACACATGCTCACATGCATTCACAGTCATGCAGAGCCACTTCTCAGACACTGAAATGAGAATGGCTTCTCTCTCTGCAGGGTCTGTCTCCAGACACAGACACCTCAATGACGTGCACTGTTTACAGCGCACACACAACCTGGGGATCTACTTCCCAGTGTAGAACCACACGTGTTCTGGTGTGTTCAGAGCAACATTAGAGGAAAATAAATAATCAAAGAACCAACGTATTCAAAATAGGAAAACTAAGCCATCTAAGAGGTTGAGACCACTGAATCAGAGGATAATGCATATTCATGAAGAATTTCACGACAGATTCAACTTTTCCTCATGTCAACCTTGTTCCTCATCGCATTCATTCCCCTGTGCTACAACTGATGCCTCTGCTTCTCAGTCCCCTTTGTTAGTACAAAGTCCACAGCCCCCACCAAGCCTCCACTGCCTCAGCTAAAGAAAACAGTAGGTTTTTGCAGGAGCATTGTGTGTGTGTGTGTGTGTGTGTGTTTGAAAGCAGCTCTTGTTATTTAACAAAGGGAGGGCATTTGAGGGAGGATACATCTTGCATCGCACTGCATTAATGATGTGGTCGCACTGTGTCCTGATTGAGCGGCATACTGTGAGATGTATTATAAATGCCCCATCTGCCAGGCATGGAGCCACACCATCAAAAGCTCCAGGTGAACTTCAAAACACTTCACACACAGATCAGGAAGGCTCCTCGTGAGACGTCCCAAAAATCACCGTACACAACAGGTGAACCAGGGAGAAAGAACTCAGACAGAGTGGAGAAGAGGCTTAGTAAACAACTCAGACCAGCTCAGGAAGTGTGAAAATACTCAGCACTGTCAAAACAACTCGGACTGACTTGATGCACCAAAATAAATCATTCAAATGCAGTGATCTCTCAGCAGTCAAACAACAAGCATCAGGCAAAGCGACTGATATGTGGAGGTGATGAGGGAGTCGAGACGAGAGGCGGGGTGAGGTAGGGTGAGGCTGGAGAGGGACGGCGGTGGTGGGTGAGAGATACTCATCGTGTCCACCATCAGCTACAAGCTCTTTGGTGATTCGGAAGCCTTGATTGCCAATCACGAAGTGTGGCTGCGGGCAGGGGTGCGCCGGAAACACAAGGGCACCTTAATGGCCGTGATTGCTACCAGCGCCGGCTTCTCGGGCCCCTGCAGGAGTCACAGGGAGGGTGGGGGTAAGGGGGTAGGGCTGATTGGTGCTGGCTCAGTCCCTCCGATGACTCGGGGCACTGGTGTCTACAAACACCACTCTCATTCCCCACAGCAGCCCTGTGAAATGGCTGCCGTCCTCAACAGAAGCAGCAGCAGAACCGCCACCATCACCACCTTTTTGTCCGTCATCTGCCAGGGCTTGGGTGCTTTCTCCCCCTGCTGGTGACAAGTGGAATTGCATCAGAATCGCCCATTTTGACCGATATCTCATTTCTCATTTTTAAACATGACCATGTCCATAGATGCAGAAAATTACTTATTTTGTCCCACCATTCTGTCAGTGCCAAGATGAACAGGATTACTTCATGGCATGTCAGGGGCCATGACTGGTGCCATTTGTGGATTTGACATATTCAAAGAAACAAACATCAGGACATTCAGAGGAGACACTGTGACGGGAGAGAGAGAACACTAAAAACTCATCCTAGCCTGGCATGCACTACAGGCCTGTCATGTCGGAAGATCAGTCGATTGACTCCAGTTTGCAATTCTAATTCAGGGTGAGTCAGTGACTTTCCGACCTTGACGATGGAGAGAGCAGAAGATAACAGGCATGGGTGACAGGGTGAAAAAAAAGAAAAAGCAAAGGAGAGAAAGAAAGACAAAAACTGTAAACTCACACTGGTTCATCACGTAATCTCCTGCTTGTATTGGCTAAACTCCAGTCAGTGTTTGTAGAAAGTGTTGCCATCAAAGCTCCTCTGAGGAGACACACTGCACTAGCATTCAAAGGAGGCATACACAGGCAACAGTCTGCACCTCTGTGCACTGCAATGAGTAGCTTTGTGAAAGTGACACACACACACACACACACACACACACACACACACACACACACACACACACACACACACACACACGTGTTACTGAGCTAGAGATAGGCTGAAAGTTCTGTTGGGCTCTTTTGTGAATAGTCTCTCCATGCAGACCTCTAAAGTTACAGCCGATGCCAATGATTTTTCTATGATATACATCTTCAACTGGCCTTCCTCAGAGTTCAATTTCTTTCTTACAAAACATCTGCTGATAAACTTTAATGACTTTTCACAAATTATTTGACACAACTGGCCAATTTACATGTTAATGTTGGCTCTGTAAACACACCATTTGACATCAGTGTTTGCCAATAGAGGGTTTATCCTCCATGGCTCTATAGCAAATGACGAGCAGTGGTCTATAAAACTGTGAAGCCTCTTCTTCTACAGCTATTTCCTTGTTTGTGGTTGAGAGGGGACCCGAAAGGACAGAACGAGAATAAAGGTTGGAAATGATACATGAGTCAGAGTTGAGGGCTCTTCAGTCAAGGTAGATGTGATAATCCTCCTCTTGTACTATAACTCATCTCTAACCCTCTCATGGGATAAAGACATCACAAGTTGAGTTTTTTTTTTTTTTTTTTAACAAAGTCACTTTATTTAACATATTTACAATGTGTGTGTGTGAAAGTCTCACGAGGGCACAGGTAGAAGGCAGAGTGGGTTGCAGTGTTTACCGAAGATATCTTTGAACTGCACGTAGTCTTGGAGGAGCAAGGGCAGGGGAAGCCTCTGAACATAGGAGCGGTCAGCCAGCCGGGGGCTGCCCACACTCTCCTGCAGCTGCAGCCGACACAGGTGGGTCAGCGGGGGGATGCCCTCTGCAAGAGAGAATCATCAGCACAACATTAGATCCCCCATCTTCAACACTAAAGCCAGAGGACAAAGCACTCGGGTAGTATGCTAGTAGCTAGTATGCGGTCTTCATTTTAAAACATTTTACACCCTCTCATTGAATGTCTATCGTTATTGCTGGCTTAAATGGGTTTTCATATTTATTGGCAAGAACTGCAAGAACTGTTCCAAAAAGTACCATCTTTGCCATTTTATCTTCAGAGAAGAGAACTTTCTTGAGTGCTCTCTGATGCAAAAGTCTCTTCAAATGTCTTCCAGCTAAACAGCAAGAGTACAATGTGTGTTTGAAGAGAATACCAAAGTGAGCTGTTGCATTTAGATGTGTAATGTGCAGAGCAGCATGTCTGATGCCAAACACAGATACACAGGCATATGCTGGAATGGCTTCACTGTTACTGCCATCACAGCTTGCCTTAACTTGACCGACTCCCAGTGAAGCAGAGGAGATGGAGACCAGCAAGAAAATGAACACCACTTTGCTTACAGGCTGCTTTCAATCTTAGCTCCAGACACACACCCAGACTACTGTCCACTCATCCATGTTAGACTGTCCAGCTTTAGGTGGAAATCTGTCAAGTTTATGGGCAGCGTAAGAAAGACATTATAAGCTGAATCACAAAATAGGCGGAACAGACTTATACAGACACACACACACACGCACACGTAAAGAGGCAACCAGTGCTAACCATCTGATCATTTCATTAAGTACTATGTACGCAGCACTGGATAAACACACACAGCATTAGCTATAAATGTCCTTTCATTACAACTACGTACATAGTATTGGATAAATGCATATTAGATACACATGTCCTTCATTAGGCTAAGTATTTTATATCGGATAAACTCATATTAGACATAAATGTCTTTGCCTAACTAGGAAGGAGAAAATAGGTCTTTCTGTTGAAGGCAAGGACATGACAATGGCCACACATATACCAAAAGAGTCTTGTGGGCACAGTGCATCTGCCCACACTATAGTATTCATTTAATAGTATATTCTGCCTCATGCATTTTAATTTCTGGTTTCTTGAATGTGTAATGCAGGAAGTGAGTAAGCACCACCCGCTGTGCCTGGGCCCACTACAGAACCATCAGATGGAGGCATGATTATTCTGGGCACGCGCCCACCCAGACGGGAGACAATCAGTTCACTTCACACACTTGCTTTCACCAGAAAAGTGCATCAGGTGGCCTCCGCTTCCTGCATTATGATCAGGTATGTGTTTGTGTTTGTGTGTGTGTGTGTGTGTGTGTGTGTGTGTGTGTGTGTGTGGGGGGGTGGGGGGGGGGGGTGGGGGGTGAACCCCTGTTGTTTGTCTTCCCAAGTGCTCGTCTCCAGGAGCTGACACAGCTCATCCTAACCACACAGTGTTCTTCCATCTCGAAACACTATCTTTGGGGGGTGGAGGTGGGCCTTGGGGTATGGAGGCGGAGGACTCACACCAGCTTTTCTTAGAAACATCCATCAGTTCGGCTGGGTGGACACAGACAGAGGCGCACACACACACCCTCATGCTCATGTCAGTCACTTAAAGTTGGCGTTTGTTAGTGGAGTTCCATGGCTGGCAGGCCCATAGCAAACATGCTTACAAGAGGTTACATCATCAGGCTAGATAAGCGGAACTGCTGGACGCCGGCCACTGATGCAAGAGGAAGTCAATGAATGCAGGCACCAGGGGGGAACCACCTGAGGAGGCGGACCAATTCTACCTGGTATAAAACTCTGAAAACTCCCTCTGTTTTGAGGAATTACATTATGAATTACATCATGACAGTGTGGCTGAAGCTACACAGTGTGTGTTCATCAGTTTAATTAGTGCAGAAAATCAGTGTGTGCCCATGTGTATCCATTGACGTATGCGCCTGTAGGTATCTCTCTGTGTGTATGTGTGTGTGTGTGTGTATGCAAACACCTATATGTGTGTGTCTATTTACCCAGGGAGTGCAAAGTGGTTACTGAGGAATCGGCCTGGCGTCGAGAAAGAATATTCTGGATCTCCTGAGGCAGACATTTCCAGTTGAGGAACTCCACAAAGAAAGCAAGTACTTCTTGAGCTGCCTCCTCAAAGCTGAAAGAAAGAACAAAAGAACGCATGAGGGAGGAGAGATAGAGAGCGCCCGAACACTTGGAATGCCCTGCCACTGTAAACCAGCCCAAAAGCACTCCTCTGAGCACTGTACATAGTCTAGTTTTACACGTTGTTGAGTTTAAGAAAGCCTGTTTAAAGCCTTGCGCACACACGTCTCACTGAGAGCACATGAGTGGTTTAGCTGAATGACTGTGTGCGTGCGTGTGTATGTGTGTGTGTGTGTGTGTGTGTGTGTGTGGCGCGCGTTGGAGCTTCCCTCCCTCGGCTCAGCTTTGGCACCAGCTGGCTGGCACAGGCAGCAGGTGAGGGCTAGGTTTTCGGCGCTGGCGCGGCCCTTACAGGCGGGGCTGCAGGAAGAGGACGGGCTCCATTCCAGCCTGGAGCAGCAGGGGGAGCCAGCAGTAGGCGCTGTCCACTTCGGCCAGGGCCACCCGAGCGAGGGCCTCGCGTTCCGACTGCGTGGCGGGGAGTCCGCGGCAGGAGAGCACCAGCCGCAGCAGCTCAGGGTCCCTCAGGGCCAGCATGTAGGACTGCTCCCCAATACACGCCCCAGCTTCTAAGAGCAGCCGCACAATCTCCACTGCCTCATCTCTTCGTCTATATGAACTGAGAGAGAGAGAGAGAGAGAAAGAGAGAGTGACAGAGAGAAAAAATATTGCTAATCTGTTAAATCCAGCCTACACAACAGAGCTGATAAAGATCATTCTGGGAAGATTATTATCGTACAACGACTATTGCTGCCCTGCAAGAAATGACTTTAACAACTACGCCAGGAAAGTACTTCTGGTAAGATACGGTATATGGGATGGAAGACTTAAAGAGACAAATACATGGGTCAGTTTATTGACATGATTTACATTAACATTATCTAAATCTACACTGCCGCTGTATTCAGTAATGAACTACACCAGGTCAAAACGAATTAGGAAAAAAAAAATTCTATTCTGACTGAAGAGCTCCAAGCCCTGTGAAAACAGCAGAGTAAACAGCATCCTGAGTAACATCACATATTGAGTCAGCACCAGGCTCAGTAACTAGGGCAAATATTCCTGGTGCTGCTGAGAGGACTGAACGTGCCAAAAATGTTTGTGAATGTTCCCAAACTCCCACGCTGGTCATTTGATTCTGACAAACAGGTTGCCCAGCTCCTGGCCTATGCTTAACTTTACTCATGAGTACTCAAAGCATTGCTCAACTCGGCTTCTCTAAATTGCTGGGAGAATCTAGGGGGAATTTCACAAGCTAATTAACTCCAAAGAAACTACTGCTAACTCAATCACATGTAAACATGTTTCTGAGTGAAGGCTCATGACTGTGACTGAATCTTGACTTCGACTTCACCTTACCTTAGCTAAGACTGGCAAACACCAGTAAGCACCTATGAGCTCAGTGTGCTGTGCATGTCAGTGTTTAAGTACCTCTCCAGAGCCAGCTGCAGGGGGCTTTCGTAGCCAAAGCAGGGCTGTGCGTCTGGGTTAAAGCCGGCCCGGAGAAAGGGAACCAGACTGGCTGCTTTGTCACTGAGCACCGCCTGATACAGTGGGCTCACCTTCCCCTCACTGCACTCGCAGTCCCGCTCAGTCACCTCCAGGAGGCGCTCCAGGACCCTACACACCAGGGACACACACCATCAGCGCCACAGCACAAACAGCACAGCACAACACAAATACACTACATGGACGCAATCTTTTAACAACAAGCCAGAGACTGGTGTTTGTAGGGAGACAGAAAATATGTTGGAGATTATTTTGCTAGTTCAAGATCTGTATGTAACTAAACATTCTTTCGAAGTGGAGACGTCATTAAAAAGCCTGGAAATGCTAGACAATAGACAATTGGCTTTGGACTAGACAGGACAGGATGCTTAATAGAGAGGTCCTTTCATGTAATGGGGGTCTGACCTGACGTGGGAGAACTGGGCAGCAGCATGGATGGGCAGCTGCCACTGGTCACGGTTGCAGTAGAGGTTGGGATTGGCGCCGTGGGTCAGCAGTGCCTCCACACAGGACAGGTGGCCTTCCTGGGCTGCGATGAGCAGGGGTGTGGCCAGGTCTGTAGCCTGGCAGTTCACACTGGCACCTACACGGGCATGGACCCACAGACACACACATAGATCAGAACAAACAGGCAGATCATTGATCAAAACTGGTGGGAATCTGTGTTCAATATGTCTCCAATACAGAACATCTGCCCCCTGAGTTTCATTACCGGTGTATTTTTGTAAAGAAATAAAATACATGAATTATCTTTCTTCTATAAATAGATGCATTTTCAAAGATTACAATCTATTCTAAAATCTAAAACAAAACAAATAAGTCCAGAGATGGCTTCAATGAGGAGAGAGAGTGACTGATGTGTATGACCATAGAGAGAGCAAAGCGAGTACCTGCTCTGGCAAGGACCTTCACACACCGGCTGTGTCCATACTGAGCGGCCAGGAACAGAGGCGTGATACTGTAGTCATCAACCGCCTCCAGGCACGCCACTCCCACCAGCATCTCCAGCACATCTGCATGGCCCTGCAGGCAGCGCACAGGGAGACAAATACATGAACTCTACTCATCTATGTGGCCACCATGGGGATGAGAGAGATTGGATGAATCCCATGGGGGCGTCTGTCAAGAGTGTTCAGCAGTACGGTTCTTAGATATAACATGCCAGTGTCAGGGCAGTTCCTAGTTCCACACAGCTGCTGAAGCATTTGTATGCCTGCAGTGCTTGAGGGTGAGTTTGAATGAATTCAATAAATCAGAAATGGGTAATACTATATATGAACCCAGTTTTCACAACACATTATAAACACATTCATAAAGTGTTATAATGAATTCACAATCACAATCAATAACTGTTTATATATACCATTACTACTTATCAGACGTTATGTTATTTTATGAGCCTTTACAACTCCTTTGACCTTTTAATTCTAGGGAAACATACCACTTTACTTATTGTCTATAATGGTGCCGTTTTGATTTTCCTGAGTAACAATGTATTCATCTCACTTTACCTAATGTATGCACTGAGCACTGGTAACTTCACTATCAACTTATCTGAGTATACTATAATGCCTTGTGACACTTCAAGTTGTAAAGGCTCATGCCAATAATTATTAGTCTTTGAATGGATTATTAGCCTTTAAGTGTTACCAGGAAGGGCTTTATGGATTGTTGTATGTATCAATCATGTTAGTTTTTGACTTTTTGGCCTTTCTGTTTTTTGTGACCAGAGCCTTAAGGTCAGTGTGTTATCTCCGCCTTAGTCTTGGTTGTGTTTTGAATTTCTGAGGGCCTCTCTTCATACTAGCTGATCTTGGGTTGATTACAGGGTATATCTGACTTTAGAAAAATAATTGGAGAGATGTTGAGCTTATTCTTACATGGACACTACTGGATAAGGATTGCAGTGCTTGGAGGTCATTGCAATTTAGGAAATGACACCTTTCCAAGTGTGAGTAAAAGGCTCTGCATTTTGTGACTCTCTGCACAGATATTCAAAAACATGCAATCCTGTGGGCTTTGAAGAAGTGCCATACTTCTACTAAGTTCTACTAACAAGGAATTTCCAAAACAATTCTTCATTCTATCAATCAATTCTATCATTAATACCAAGATAGCCGACTGACATCTATAGCGATCATGTAAGATTTACAGCATTATTAGGGCCCATAATGAAAGGTAACATTTGTCTGTTTACAAATGTCCAGTCTTTGGGCTAGGATTAGCCTCTGTCTGACATTTGAATGAATGTAGTATCAAAGAATGGGTTAGGGTTAGGGTTAGGGCTAGGGCTAACCCTAGACAGAATCCCACAGGCCATAGGCTATGTTAAGAGCAGTATTTTGTGCTGAGTGTAACAGAAAGGAATATTCTATTATATTATTATCCATATGGTAAAACAGCCTAGTGTTTAACAATCTCAAGAGGAAAGGAGTGGATTTATGTGAGTAATGAGATAGATATGAGCTAACACAGTGATCATGTTTCACAGTGATTGAGACACTTTAAAATTAATGGGCCTAAGACAAAACACTTCATTTTTAAGATGAAAAATTGTCTTTAAAGTGATGTGGGCCTTAGCCAGTCTAGTCTTGTTTGACTGGTATTCTAACTGAAGAGCTGTGAGCAGTGTACACACCCAACTGAATGTGTATGACAGCTGCTGACACGGTGTTCTGGCTAATGAAAGCTCACCCTGTATGCGGCCTGGTGTAGACAGGACCAGCCGGACACGGAGCGTTGGCCATTCACCTCAGCTCCATGTTGGATCAGTACTTTTACCACCTCCTGGTGACCCCCATCCACTGCTATAGAGGCAAAGAACATGGACATCAAAGACGGAGACACGGGAAGAAGGATGAAGATGGAAACACATGGATTTGGAGAATAGCTGTCAAAACTCCAAGTCTCAAAAGACTGATGTCAAAGGTATGTGGACTCACCGGCAAACAGGGGACAGGACATGTCGTGGGTTTTCAGGTTGACATCAGCACCGACTTTAAGGAGCAGCCTGACTGAGCGAACATGTCCATTTTTGGCAGCAAAATAAATGGGCGTTTCGGAGTTGTGTGTTAAAGAGTTGGCATAGTCACAGGAGTCTGTTGTCTCTGTAGGTGAATAGACAGTCTATGAGTCTTCTGACAAGAACAGATTTAAATTAACTGCTTGGGGGAGAATGCACAAGCCTGCGTAAAGCTTTCTGTAGTCTGCAGTTAGCTCCATCTTTAGAGGACATACCACACACACTACACCAAAAAGCAAAAACACTCAAACTAACCTATAGGCCTAGATGTAGCAAATAACCAAGTTTATCTGGTAATAATGCCACTTGCTCAAGGTCTGGTACACATTACACATGAACATGAAAACAACATGAACATGCACGGTTTTTTTTGTTTTGTTTTTTTTTTTATTGCAGATTTTTTTGGGGGTGGGGTGTGGGAGTTGAGTTAGGCATGGTGGTGAGACAGAGTATGGGGGTGGGGCTGGTTTAAGTTCAGTGTGTTTATGGAAATGTCCATGTGTGTGTATGAGTAAAATATGCAATGCTGAATTAATATCTGGCCAGGGAGATGGAAGCTGGACTGCATGGAAGGGGGTGTCAGGGGAGTTCTGTTCTTTTCCTTTTTCCTGTCTTTTTTAGACACTGAAATTTTGATTATTCTACCTCTATTCTGCCTTTCCTGTCTCCCACAAAAGGGAAGGAGAGGATCCAGGGGAATCGTTAATTTCTAGAATGCATGCCCACTCTCGATAATAAAACTGTTACATTTTGGTGTTGATGTGTTTAAGCGCCATCTATTACTGGATTTCTGTAGGGTGGTTCTATTTCATTTGATTGTTACAGGGGCATGATCACTAATGATTGTTGATTCAGAGATATTTAGCATGATAGAATTGCTGGTTAGAAAATAGTCAATGTGGGAATAAGTGGACTGGTGAGAAAAAAGATTAGTCTTTTTTGGTGGAGAGGTTTTGGTCAAAAAACATTGTGCAAGATGGTCTATTCCCAGTGATTAGCAAGCTGTGGCTTTGGACCTTGAAGCAATGTGGGAGAGAGAGACCTGGTCCAGTTTTGTTTTACATTGACAGTCAGACAGGTGGGCATCATACACCAGAGGAGGTGATGGTATCTCTGGGAAGAGGACAAACACATTGCACTTGGAAGCCCTGGCTCCAGGATTCCTGTGGATATATGGGTGTTCACATGTTCCATCAACCTACACATCCCTACCAACCAGACACACTCCTACTCAGTCTGCAGCAGTGGTGTTAGAAGCATGACGAAACTGGTATTGTTCAGGCTCCTGATGTGTTCAGTTTTAATCAGCTCAGAGTTCTAGCACCTGTGCGATGCCAATGGAGGTTCTTATACAACTGGGTGCTACAACAGTCTACCACTACACAAGGTCTTGTGCCCATCTTTTACAATGGCAGCAAAGAATCAACAGAATGGGCTTCTCTGTTTTAGCTCAACAGTGTAGAGCTGTAAAGATGAATTCCACTGAGACAGCACGCAGCTAAGATAAAGTTGACCTGAACCCTCGTAAAGCTGTGTGCTTAGTATTTCCACTGAGACAAAAACTCAGCAGGAAACTAATACACTTACTAGGTGTTGTCAGAAGACGCACACAGTCTGTTGATCCAGAGGCTGCAGCTTCGTGCAACGCATTCCATCCTCTGTTGTCCTTCACATCTGCGCTGTAGCCCCTCTTCAGCAACCGCTGAACCCGTCTAGCATCCCCTGTTCTGGCAGCAAGACCTACGGCCGAACAAGTGTCCTGATAACATTCTGTGAAGTCCATTCCAAGCTTAGGTGCAGTCAGAAAAGAGGTAGAAAAGGACCCTTCAATTCATTTGATTTTCCGCTACCGTAGCTGCATGGAGATGCTATATTTTGCTACTATAAAGCGTCTGATCAAAAAAATATTTATTTATTCTGTTTCAGACAGAATAGTAGTCGCTAGCTGGACAGCTAGTTAACTTCAAACATCAGCAAACATCCTAGGAAACATTCTACAGATATTTCAGAGTTCAATTCTGTTATATTGGGGCATACATCTAAAGTCTTATCTCAACAGAATACTCCTTTTTCTAAGGATAATACCAGATTAGCACACCTTCGTAACTGGTGTCCCAACAACAAAGATGTTGATAAAAGTGCTTGATTCCTTCAACGTCATTATGTGATGACTGTGATAGGCTGTCAGCAATTTTAAACGTTTCATTGGTCAGTACGATGTGACAAGTACCTACTGGTTGGACCACGATTCTGGGTAGGCGGGAATACGAGCGGGCATTTAGTGCGCATGAGTAGTTTGTGTGTCCGTGTACAGAGACTTCAGGCAAACAGCTGTAATTGACGTAAAAGTGTCTTTAATGTCAAAATATCGACAATGTCAGGTTAGTCTCATTGCATGAAAATACTTGTAATCGTTGCTAATTGATGTACAGCTCATGTTCATTTAACCAGTAGTTAGAGGCTAGTAATTGTTAACCGACCTCAAAATGTGGGTGTTCGGATACGGGTCTTTGATTTGGAAAGTTGACTTTCCGTACGAGGAGAAACGTGTTGGTTTCATCAGGGGGTTTAGTCGCAGGTTTTGGCAAGGGAGTACGGATCACCGTGGTGTGCCTGGACAGGTAAGGACTGTATATAATTTCTGAAAACATGATAAAATTGCATTGCATCACCTGCCCGGTGTTAACTTGTCATAATAATGTTTCAGCCAGGCCGGGTGGTGACGCTTATAGAGGATCCTGAGGTGAGTCAGCACCAACTCGGCATCCAAGAATGCGTCATTATGAACATTGTCATTTGTAAACTGTGAACACTGGAACTTGTAACCTGTGTCCTTTTTCATGCTCCTCAGGGCTGTGTTTGGGGTGTTGCTTACAAACTTCCCTCAGGCCGGGAGCAGGAGGTTAAGGAGTACCTCGACTACAGGGAAAAAGGTGGGTACCGAGTGATCACCGTGACCTTCCATCCCAAAGAACAGGACACGGAGCCCATGCACGACACCCTACTGTACATTGGCTCCTGCGACAATCCAAATTACCTGGGCCCGGCTCCGCTGGAAATGATTGCAAGGCAGATCATGTCGTCCGTGGGGCCCAGTGGTCGTAATACCGAATACCTGTTCGAGCTGGCCGACGCTCTGCGACAAATTGTACCAGAGGACCCGGACGAGCACCTGTTCTCCCTGGAGCGACGTGTTCGAGAGTTGCTGGAGGAGACCATACACTAACTGTCCGCGAAAGTTAAGTCGTCTCATTACACTAACCCTCAGGGCACAAAGATGATGGACAAATGGCTGTAGGTTCTACAACTGCTACCGTCACTTTTCTTAAGGATATCGTGCGAGTTTAGTTGTTGTTTAGTTGATTAGTTATATGTCGACCTTATTTTTGTTATCAGGGAGACCAAGTCCTTGTTTTGTTGACATGTTTTATCAGTAACAAACCTCACGCATCTGATTGTCAGATACAGCTTGAAGGCTAGAGGTGTCAAGCCCAAGGCGGTTTTGGAACAGATGCATCATCCATAGCTTGAATGTCACATTTATGTGGAATGATGAAAGAACCAAATGTGTTAGGGGAATGTCTAATTGTAGCCTACCTCTTAGGGAGATTGAGGCCCAATCTATGAAAATATGAGCCTACGATTCAAAATTCAAAAACACTTAGTGCAAGGTTGTTTGACATTAATGTTTGGCAGAAGTCACCCCACACCCAGAAGCAATTACTAATGGGACTTCAGAAATCAGGTAATCAAAGTGGAGCTGCTTACCAGGAGATGCCTCTGAAGTTGGTCAAGCCAGTAGTTGTTCAGCAGTTAGACTCCACCACAGATGGCAAAATGTGGGTGATATTCAGCCCTTCATAGCTTAAAGAATCATTTGAAATGTAATAATTTCTGAACGGTAACACAAATAGGCAGGCCTCAAAATATTGAGATACATTAGACTTGCATAAAGCCAAAGGGCTGAATTTGTCATTTTAGAGTAAATGGTAAAGTCCAGACTACACAGAATATCACAGGGCAAGGTAGAATATTTTGTCTGTAATAGTCATGTGGAGAATGTCCAAGATGTGTCTAGTGTGTCTGTGTGTGTTGTTTTTTTTTAAGTACATATGTGTATTTGTGACAGTTCTCATTTGAAAAGTTCTCATCTGAAAGGATAAGGTACACTTCTACTCAGGTCATTGTAATGTCCAAGAATCAGTGTCCAGAGTGAACAAAAGCTATCTCCTTTCCTCAATAGTGCTGCTGTTCATGTTTTTATCAATGTTCTGCTCATTTACTTGACTCATTATCAATACTGTACCTTAATACAGTAAGTCATGTCACATTCACTGTTGCCCTGATGGATCCCCTAAATAATGGCAAGTCCAATTTTACTTTGAAAACGTGTTTCTACTGTGGTTTTTCATATGCTTAACAGACTCTTATAAATTCACATAAACTTGTTTGTCATTCACAAGGACAAGTCCATCTATAGGTTTGGTATAAACGATTGGTTGACTTTATTCTCTGCAGTTTAAAACAAGCAGACAGAACAATCTAAAAAAAGAAAGACAAACATAAATGACTGCAGTTTTGGCACTAAGCTACACAGTGGTTCTGTGAAGAAGGTTCTGCAATGCAGAACATGACTAACCAGCTCTTCCACTGGCCCAGATGTTCAGCCACAGAGGACAGGAACAATGCCTATGCCATAGGTTCTATAGGATATTTCACTGAGGTGTGTGTGTGTGTATGTACGTGTGACAGAACAACTATCTCAGCACAGCGTTCATTCTTGACTTGATTACATTTTGTGTACACATAGAGCATCATGCACATGCACATCATTGACGAACAAACACACACACATACACACAAAGCATGGTTGACTGCCCAGAACAACGCCTAGTTTGAAATTTTGGAAACACTTAAAATCAAGTATGAATAAAGCATTAACCACATTTAAAAATATTTATAAAGTATTCACAACGCATCATAGGCATTTTTTTAAATAAATAGACAAGATCGCATAAAGGGCTACAATGTAGCACAAGTCCTACATAGTGTTAACACCAGCGTTATATGTTGCTCCATCAAGAGCACATTGGGAATAAACAGTAATTGACAAAGATGTCATCGGTGCCATTACCATGAGGTAAAAGAAGCCATTCTGCATCCCAACCTGTCAAGCCTTAAGGAGTTGTACTTCAATGATGTAACACCTTGTGTGTGCAGCAGTTCCAGACTGCATTATGAGGCATTATGAATACTTTACCCTTTATGAATGTGTTTCAATGATTCATGGATACCGACTTTAAGTAAAACACTACTGATATCTTAAAAAAAAAATGTGATGAATGTGTGTAAATATGTTTATGCATAGTTAAATGCATGTACAGTCTACAGTCCATACATACAAATACATACACATAACACAAAACATTCTTACAAAACTAAGACATGAGCCTTGAGAGGTTCAATAACTTACGACTGGCGACACTCTTTCCAATCTCCAACCAGCCACATATGTTTGTGCACGCACACACACACACACACACACTCTGCAGGCCCAGCATTAGTCCCTGTGATAACCTGCGTATGATGGAGCGCCAGCTCCTATTCTCCCACCACTGACTGGGTGAACACCCCTCATAGCTTGCCAATCGCAAAGCTTGTGAGTATATTCATCTGACAAACAACGCTTAGCAGTACATCAGGGATTGGGACCACTCATCTGACAGCCTGGGTGATGGGGGAGGACAGAGAGTGGAGGGAGGGAGGGAGGGAGATCAAGTCTACTAAATGCTTTTATCTTTCTTTCACATTCTCTTCTTTTCCGTCACTCTCACACAGTCACTCCTGAAATCCAAAAAAGCTAACTGTACAGTAATACTACAGACTGCAAGCTGCTCACTGCCTGCACTGGTCAACCTTAAATATTAAGTATAGTAAAAATGCCAAAACAACAACGATCAAAAAAAAAACAAAAAAAAAACAAAGAAAGGAACAACATGGACTATACATATACATACATTACAGTACGTAAAAGGGTGTGACTCTTCCCCCTCCTCCTTACCTCCCCATTGGCCCCCGTGTGTGTGTGGGACTGCTGGTTCTGGCTGGTGTCTGAGGTTGGGACTGACTAGTGTGGCCCGGGCTGTGGACTGGGCTTCTGCACAGAGAAGCATCACCACAGGGGCATGACAGTCTCCTCTTCCCGCGCTTTCTCCCCCCTCCCCAAACCTCTTCTGCATAATAGCTTTAATTACCGTTTAATATAGAAAATAAAAATTTCATTTTAAATAAAAATAGAACACTACAACTTGCAGCATTACAAAGAGTCTGGTGTGAACCCTAGAGGAGAGAAAAGACACGAGAAGAGAAGCACAGTGAGTAACTGTTGTGTGTGTGTGTGTGTGTACTTCAGGTGTGTAGGGGGGTTGGGGTCTGTATGTGGGCTTCACCTGTCTAGGCGTAGTAACAGGGCGACACCAGTAGGTCAGTGAGCACCACCAACTGGTCATCGGTGAACTGTTGTTTATGCTCTAGCCAGTTGTCATGATGAGTGCGGCGGAAATTGGACAGTGTTTTCTTCACAGTCATCTAGAAGGACAATAAAGAGATAAAGGACCTTGAATTTAGAATCTTCTCCTGAAAATGACATGTGTGCACCTCAGCTGCTTGTGTAGGAGTTAGCCCATTCATTTACATTTACATTTAAGCATTTAGCAGACGCTTTTATCCAAAGCGACTTACAAAAGAGGATAACATTCAAGATACAACACAATGAAAGAAACTAACAAAGAGTGCATATTGCTAACATAAAAACTGCACTATTTTAAGTTGAAAGTGCAATAGTGTAATAAAGTGCAGTATAAAAGAGAAATTAAGTAGAAGTTGTTAAGTGCATTCTCAAAATTTACACCAGGAGATATTCTTGGAAGAGCTGGGTCTTCAAGAGTTTCTTGAAGGTGGAGAGGGTATCAGTTGATCTGGTAGCACTTGGAAGGTCATTCCACCAGCATGGAACCAAATATGAGAAGAGTCTGGATTGACCTGCGCAAGGTGTTGGCCGTGCTAGATAACGTTCCTTAGAGGAGTGAAGCGGTCGACGGGTGACATGGGGCATTCAAAGACAGGACAGATGTTTTCATTCTAGGTTCATCCCTTTCAACACAAGACATCTAAAGGGAAGTATTCAAACATTCATTGGAAGCTAGTAGCCAAGCACAAATCATTTTTTGTGTTCCTTGATCCTTTCTGTATTACGGTTTTGGGATAATTATCGTGTCTTCTTTTGAGTCTGGCTTAAAGTGTGTCTGTGCCTGTGTTAGCAATTGAGCTGTGCTTGGGACTTGGAGCAGCAAATAACCACAGCAGTGGAGCCAAAAGGCCCATTAGTCCTATTGAGTCTGAGGCACAATTACATCTCGGGGGACACTTAGATTAATCTGTTTTGACGTGGGAGATTAGATCTTAATTTGAAATTTCTAAACATGTCCAGCACCTCTAACGGCACTATTCTATCACAGCCAAGTGCACCACCACAACCACAATACAGTTTACCCACTCACTTCCAGGATCTGAATTTACAGAATGTGGAGAGAAGGGCTCTAACACACAAGCTTTGGCTTGTTAATGGGTAAAGGCTCACACAACCAACAAGCACATAGGGATGGCCCATCAGTAGTGGTGCTTCACCACTAACAATAGCTATTAAAATGCTAATTTCCCTCCAAGAGCTAGTGCTGGATATACAGATATTACAGATACAGATACTACAGATATTAGTAGTTTGTTTGGAGAAATACAGAACTCAGTCTGTGTGATGATGTGTAAAAATAACCAAGTTATTTTTTAAGTTTTGGACAATGGGACCATTTTTGGCTTCTTCACACCTACAGTCTGCTTTGCAAAACAAGGATAGAGCTGAGCCCCCTCATCAGCATCAGAGTTAACTACTGTTCTATGTCATTAGTATAGAGAAGCTTTAGTATGATGATGCATTCACTGGTGTAGTGTAATATCTTCATTATTTATTTATTACCGTTTTAGCTTGTGCCCTACCATAAGATTAAGCTGCTTATCTAAATTTGTGTTACTAAGTTTTAAGTTATATTTAATTGTTATTTAATTGTATTAAAAACATTTAGTTTTCAGTGCCGTTTGTGTGTCGCATTAGCAAAAAAGTGCCTACCAAATAACCATTCCAATGCTGGATGCTGATATTCACCGATTTCACCGGATTTCATTCTCCCTTAAGTGTGAATGTGTCTACATTCAGGCATGCGTGTAGGTTACCTCAATGGGCTGTGTGTCATTAAGATGGGCACTCAGGTCCATGAGGAGCTGTGGCATCCACGTGGGCACGTCATAGGGGCTGGAGAGGACGCAAGCACTCAGCCCCAACACCCCAGCATGGCGCCGCACCAGGTCTGTACACACATGAACAGAGCATGCATCAAGCAAGTGAAATCACATCTAGTCCCACAATTAGTAACCACAGCAAGAGCAACATTATGTACATATGTTATAGTCCATACATTATATAATACCACTTATAGCTCCCATTTCCCATGATGTATCAGATGAAAGACTATGTGTCTATATATTAGACGTAGCCATATGAGGACATGGCCAAGTGAGGTCATAAAACAAAGAAAGGGAAAGAATTGTGTGGCTTGTTGTGATATCAAATCAAGCTAATGGTTTGCGTCTGTGTAGGAGGTGTGGCTCCGTACCAACTGAGGGGATGGTGTCCACCACAGAGCCCCGCTCCCGCTTCCTCTTCTTGGGCAGGCGTGTCTTGCACAGGGCCTCAAAGTGGCTCTGCATGCTGGCGTCCATACAGAGAAAACCACACTGCAGGAAACCACTCAGCGTGGTGGCAGCCATCTCTCGCACCTGACAAACACAACAAACACAGAGGAATGCTCAAAATGTTAGCAGTACTAGAGCACAAAGGTGGCTTGGAACTAGCTATAACATCATAGCTGTAATAAGAGTACAATTGTTTGTATAACCGCTTTCAGACATAAAACAGACATAAACTGAAACATGGATTTCTATCGAGAATCAAATGGTAGGCTACATTGTCTGAACAAAAAACTTTTTTTTTTTTTTTTTTACTGGACATGACACCACCTGCCCCTAGTATCCTGTCTGAGTAGGCCTACTAAACGTTTGCGGTGTGAAACGATGTCCGTGTAGCTTAATGTCTGCAGCAACCCACTGCAGCTAATATCGCTAATGATGTGCTAACACCAGTATCCAGTTACAGTAAAGGCTTGTCTGTGTCCGGAATGGAAGGGTTTCCAAGTTACTTCTAAAATTTCAATCTAGAGACATCAAAAATATAATTTCCCAAAGAGGCCTGGATGAGTAACCACTTAACTGAAGTGCCATGAGTCCAGGAGTTAGACTAACTTAACCCACTGAATGTTTTTTTTCGATTTGGATGAATCATGTTAGCAGATTAATCAACAAAATTAGCCTAAATTTGGGCTCAGCATGGGATGACTTTTTCTGTCATCAGGGAGAACTGTGGGGATAAGATGGAGCAGGCATATATTCTATCTGTCCATGCTGTGTGTGAGTAAATAAAATATTATTTCTACAAAGTATCACACAGCTTATTGAGTCTATACTGGTCTGCAGAGCTTAGAGTTTGGGGGCCATGTCTGAATCGTCCGTGTCGTGTAGTATCCATGAGTAAACGTCCTGTTGATTACAGGAAGTTGTATCTGAAAGCGGCTTATGATTGTGTGTGTGTGCATGTACGTGTACCTCCAGTTGCTCGTCCTCCAGCAGATTAATGACCAGACCTCGGACATCTCTGACAGATTCCTGGTTGTCCAGCAGGGTGAAGAGGTTGTAGAAAACCATAATCTGCAGGTAGGTCAGCACTGAGAAGCGTGCGTGCCACGAGCTGCTGCCTGCAATCTAAAACACACACACACAAACATCAAGTCAGAAACTCAACTAAAACTCTAAGGAACGTTTTCTAGCACGGCCAACACCCTGTGCAGGTCAATCCAGACTCTTCTCATATCTGGTTCCGCGCTGGTGGAATGACCTCCCAAGTGCTACCAGATCAACTGATACCCTCTCCACCTTCAAGAAACTCGTGAAGACCCAGCTCTTCCAAGAATATCTCCTGGCGTAAACTTTGAGAATGCACTTAATTTAATTTCTCTGCCCTATTGCACTTTCAACTTAAATGGTGCAGTTTCTATGTTAGCAATATGCACTCCTTGGTCGTTCTTTCATCGTGTTGTAGCTTGAATGTTATCCTCTTTTGTAAGTCGCTTTGGATAAAAGCATCTGCTAAATGCCTAAATGTAAATTTCAATTCTCAATTCAATCACCAGAATGGCCTTCTCCAACAAGGCTTTTTAAAAGCTTGATCTGAACGCAAAGCTTTGTCTGTCTTTCAAACTCATAATTACTTGATTGTCAGATTATCTGTTCTTGTCTTCTGTGATGTGTCAGAATGCAGCAAGTGCATAGCCACACTGCTGACAGGGCAATAGCTTTGGTGAATGTTATGGAAGATAAGGAAAGAGAAAAATGGAGAAGGCTCATCAGGCAGACTAACAGGGCAGAATCTCTGCCAGTCTCACAGAAGGAACGGGCTCTGGCAGAATACATTTTAGCATTGCATGGTAGTTTCTGTATGTTCAGTTGCAAGTCAGAGAGAGGAGAAAGTGATCAAAAGTACAGTACTGTCTACATAAACTGCAGTATACTATTCTATCACTGACCAGCAGATGGCAGCACTGCACAACTGTTTCAACAGGATTCTGGTTGATCCCACATAAGCCTTGTGTCCAGATGGGTTATGGTTAGGGCATAAATGGTTATTCCAAGTTGTAAAATCGTCTACACTGTACCAGCTAGCATTTACTGCCCATTTCTACACTTTCCCTTTAGTGCATAGGTGTTTGGTTGGGAGAAATGGGTAGAGACAGCAGTGACAACTCAAGCAGTGACAACTCAAGTAATAACCCAGTGACCTAGGGCGTACAACAGGAAATTGAACAGTTCCTGCTATAGTGCTGATGATACTTCAGGCAACATCAACTTAATAGTATTTATCTTCTGAGCAGCACAAATCCCACGCCTCAGGCATCCGGTAAAGCCAGGAAAATGTGTTTCTCATACCATACAGCACTAGATAGCCTTTTTATTTGATTGTCGTTTAGCTAAAACAAACCTTTCTGTCTCTTCAAACAAGTGCGCTGACATTCATCCAAACTCAGTTCTCAGTTAAGTAGCTGTATGGCATTTCAGTGAGATTTGCACTCCTCTCCGTTATTACACCTCTCTGTCACCATGTCCACAAAGCAGACATTTAGAGCCGAGGTTTGGTTAACTGCTACGCCACCACCATCCACAGGTCACCAGTATCCAAGTATGGGTCCAGCAACTCTACAGCTGCAGCAGTGAAATGTCTGTCTTTTGTCCCCCTGCCCAGACTTCTCTCTGTGCCGCGTGAGGCCAGCGCTGATGTGAGGCTCACCTCTGTGAGGGCCGAGAGCACCAGCGGGATCTGCTCAGGATAGAGGAGGCCCTGGGACATGAGAGACAAGCAGGTCTTAGCGTCCCTCTTCAGCTCATCATAGCTGTCGTCATTTTCCACAGGCGCAATCTGATAAGAGGAGTCAGAGGAGTCAGAAAAAAAAACACACACACAAACAAACAGCAGAAAAACACATTTTGCACTCAGCTCTATGACAGATCCACAAATTGATGGCATCAAGAGCTCTGAAAGTGCTCTAGAGAGCAGCTGTACCTTGAAGAGCAGAGGCAGCAGCTGTAGCTGCTGAGGGACTGGGGTGGAGAAGGTGCGTCCAGCACTGGCCATCAGCCACTTCAACACTGCAACACACACACGGCAATGCTTACAGCACCCAGCACACTCAAACGGCAATGTTTACAGCACCCACCAGCGCTCAATAATCATTACACATTACACACTTCAGTGCTTTCCCAAGCCGCTAACCACATTAAACATGTCAGTACTAACCATAACCTGCTGGCCTAAATAAACCCTTAAACAAGTGTGAGTGTGTGTGTGAGCGAGAGAGAGCCCTGACCGGTCTTGAGCAGCTTGATGGCCTGCGTCCTCTCGTCCTGCTCGCCCACGCCGTTCTCCTCCACCACATGGTTCTGGATCTCCTCCTCGGCCTCCAGCAGGGGCTTGAGGCGCAGCAGCACGCGCTCCGTGAAGTCTTGGATGCGCGGCGATGCGGTGGGCTGCGTGCACGGCAGCGTCACGTCAATCATGAAGATGTACGTCAGCACACTGCCACAAACACATCCGGTAGACACATCCATCACCACCACCACTACCACCATCATAAAAATCACCATAATCATAGCCACCATCATTATAATCATGGCCACCATCACCATCATCACTATGGTCATCATCCCCTTGTCCTCCCAGTGTGGCTCACCTGCCGATGCGTTCCCTCACGTTCTTGTACACCTGCGTGAGCTTGGGCTCCAGGTACTCCAGCAGGCGGTGGAGCAGCTCAGGGACCCTCCACTCCTGCTGAGCCAGACCTCCCTGCAGCACGTACAGGTGACTGCACAAGACAAAGACAGACACACACACACACACACACACACACACACACACACACACACACACACACACACACACACACACACACACACACACGAGACAAGGGGGGAGTCAGCAAATGTCATTGACTGACTGCACCATTTTCTTTCAGATCCCATTAGAGACAAGCCCCAGCAGGGGCCACTCCTCACCAGGCGTCCACGAAAGAGCCTCCTTCACCACTCAGAGGAGACTCCATTAGCATCTCCAGCAGCCAGTGCAGCTTACGCGGGTCCCGGCTCTCCTGCACAAGCATGATAAATACCATAAGCACAACCACACCCGCCCATATCATATACAGTACAGCTCCACCCTACACGCACACAGTGACACACACACACACACACACACACACACACACACACAGAGTGGGGCCTCGAGGAGAGCACTTACACAGGCGGTGGCTACACAGGTGCCCCAGTCGGTGTAGGTCTCAACGGTGATGTGTGAAAGAGCTGTGCGCATGAGCGGCATCAGGAACTGCCAGAGGGCCTCCACCTGGAACACACACGTGGGCGCGCACACACACACACACACACACACACCTCAGCTACACGGCTTTCCTATGCAAACTTCGGATATGTGTGAGGAGAGAAGAGCAAGTGTGTATGTGTGTGTGTTTGTTTGTAAGTACCTTCTGGTATTTCCAGTGCTTGCTGCCCCGCACCAGGCCAGAAATGATCTCGGCCACGCAGCGCTGAGTGCTCTCGTGCGTGTCATTGGCCAGCCGCTCCATGTGTGGCTGCAGCACCGGCAGGAAGGCATCGCTGTAGTTCCGGAACAGACCCTGCAGGGGACAAGGGTGGGGTGGAGTGAATTCACCCAGACTATCAGCTTAGTCAGGATTTGACAGGTCTTTACACCACAGCTAACAAGTGGCAAGTACTGCAGGACAAATACTGAATGTGCTATGGAGCTCTGTGTGTGTGTGTGTGTGTGTGTGTGTGTGTATAAAAACAGAGAGATCAGCCAAGTGCCTGAGGTGGAGATTTTCATGTCTGAGTGTTTAAGTTTTATGGTAATGTCCTGATGTTCTAATGAGCAAACACACACACACACACACCTTGAAAAGGCAGAATCGGCGTGGGTTGAACTTGTCTTTGCCTTTGCGGTCCTCCAAGGAGAAAAATTGGATGAGCTGCTCCACAAACTCAGGATTGGAGAAGTGATCATAGATGATGCGTTCCCTCTGAGAATATTTAAACACACACACAGAGAGAAAAGGAAAGTTTGGCTCAAGTTACTAAAGTCACAAAACTATATCTTCTATGTGTACATGGCAGAGTTCATATTGTTTAGTGCCAGGGGTGTAAATCACAAACAATGTTCTAATGCCCATTATATCACTGTTATGCATTGTGAATGTTATCATTGATATTTACAAATATCCCATGCTCCATGTGGTTCCTATACTTCATTTACATCAGTTCCCAGTTATTTACTGTTCTTATCTGTTTCTATTCTATACACATGTTGGGAGGAAGAACTAGAAAGATGTTTAAGCTGCAAACTTCCTTCATTCTAACAGACAGGAGTGAAATGTGGTTTTGGATTGTGAGCCTCAAACAAGGTCCTGGCAAGCCCACTGTCTGTGACTAGATACTCCAGCTGTTTCTCACACTGTGTGAACCAAACCACAGACACAGACACTCCCCCCTTCCTTGTGTAGAACATCAACAGGATGTTCAATGGTTCCTTTCTACCTCATTCATGTCAGCGGGAGATGGGTCCTCGGGCTGTTCTGTTGCAGGGGCATAGACAGACAGTTTCCTACAAGAGAAAAGCTCTCAGTTAAACAGTGTCCAGAGAGAAGCCAAGGAGTCGGGGAGAGGGAGTAGCAGGAGTGTGCAGTGACTCACTTGGGCCAGGTGTAGTAGCCCCAGTGGGTCTTCTCCACAAAGGTGGTGCGGTTCCACTCCTCCTCGCAGCGCGGCAGCTGCTTGTGCTGGTACTGCAGCCACCTGTTCCCTGCTCTGTCTCCAGCCACCAGGCCCTCGGGCTCTTCCACCCCGCCTACAGGGGGTGCGCACACACACGTTCACACACACACACACACACACACACACACACACACGTTCACACACACACACACACACACACACAGAGATTTGAATACTATGCATATGTACACCTCCACAGATTCAGACATGTCTGAATACAACAAGTACAGTTTAGCTTGGGTTGTGTCCATTCTGATATTCATGCTTTGAGTGGCATTGCTCAGGTTCGGATCTGTGTGTGCATACAGACACACTAAGGCAGTGGTTGTCAAGCTGGATTCTCAGCATAAAGATAACATGGAAAAAGATCTCAATTGAAACTCAATTGGTTCTACACTGATGTGTACCAGAAAATATGTCTTCACACTTTGTGTAGCATTTGGTTTATTTATGCATGTCGGTGGGACTCGGAGTGTCACAGGGTGTATGTGACAGACAAAAGTTTGGGAACCACTTCACTAAGGATACCTACTGATGTCACTGGGGATGATGTCCATTTTTTTGCGCGGTCTCTTGAGCTGTTTCAGAATCCCTCCAAAGGCAGATATGGCCACCTAATACAGACAGGGGAACAGGGGAGGCATCAGTGGAGTGGTATGGTGCAGAAGGACAGACTTGCGGACCCTGCGGTCGTTCAAAGCTCAAAGAAATGATCTGGATCAAAGCAATGACAAATAAAGTATGACTAAATGTTACACTTTTCAACAAGGTCTTTAATTCATCTCACTCACACACACACACACACACACCTTGCGCACTACGAGGGCGTCGTGGTTGAGGCACTGTGTGAAGAAGAGGACAGCGCGGGGGGGCAGGGGGTAGTCATCTCTCAGCAGAAGAGACAGGAAGCCAATGGCCATGTGCTCAAACTTCCACGGCCTGTGGACACAACCAGACAACATCTTGGATTCAAGACAAATCAACTCACAAACTCATAACACACAGGCACAAACACACTGGGCACAACCAACGCCTCAGACACACACACACTCACTCACAGTTCTAGCACAAAGACAGGCAGGCACACACACACAAAAACACACTCATCACAATGGCACACGCACATAGTGCTCGCAGGTAGGATTAGGATTAGGTACTCACAGGTCCCGCTCATCAAGACATTCTAGCAGGTTCTTCACAAGGGTTTCATACTTCCTGTAGAAGATAGACCACAGGCCAATAATCCTTAGATATCTCAGATTAAATTATGGTTGAGAATAGTAGTGTTCAAAAATACATTGAGTGAGAGCATTTGTTCTGAAGGTCCCACTTAAAGACCTGTATTAGTGAATGCAAATCTTTGTGAAAATTGTGAAAAGTGGGTTTTAAGAACAAATTTCTTCATAAGAATGTTAGGAGAATGAGTCCCAATGTTATTCCACAGAATCTGTATGTGTGTATATATAGGAAAGGCTATGTAACACTGGGTGATAATGGTGTGTGTGTGTGTGTGTACACTCACTCGACAGCATCTGCGTTCCTCTTCTGCTGCATGAGCAGTCCATGTTCCATCTCCATGTCAGTGGGGGTGGGCTGACTGGGGGCGGGGCTTTGGGATTCGGTCAGCTTGCGGCCAATCTCCACCAAGCTGTCAGACACCTGCAGTTGAGTCAGAGAGCAGCACAGGATCAGAGTCCCACAATTTTCTTCTGCACCCACCAGCCATGACACACCACACTGTTTGATTCCTTAATCAAAGACCATCTAAAAAGTTGTTTTGGAACTGTTATCAAGTCAATACACAAAGTTTCTCTATTTCTATTCATATTGCCAAGTATTTCCCAAGGTGAACTGCACAGAGGCTTAAGATCTATGGGAAATAGTATGTTCAATGGGAAACGGCCTCATAGGCTTGACCTTCCCAAGCAGAAATACAGACACTGCAAACCATGGCATATGATTATAACAGAGAACATAATGGTCACAGACACATAGAAACCCAATCAACCATTGCCAACCATAACCTTTTGTGAACCACTGCCTGTGTGCGTGTGTGTATGTTTGTGTGTGTGTGAGACTTACACTGAAGTCGATGGCAATGGTCTCGTACTGGCGCTGCACCTTGTCAGCAAGGTCATCAAAGAGGCGCACGATGGAGGGCTTCTCCAGGGACATGGCCTGGCTGAGGCCTGTGCGCACCATGGCAGGCCAGGACATGGCCACACAGTCCCAGTCATGCAGGTTGGCCAGACACACCCCGCTGTGGTTCCCCAGTAGGCAATACAGTGCACCCTGTTTAGACACACACACATTACTAAAGAGGTACAATTAACACATGAAGGCAACACCTCTCACGTGTATCTAGAGACCAATTAACTAGGGTTTCAGTAAAAGAAAACAAAGGCAAAGCCACATGTCTATGCGGGTGTGTTGAGATGACGGGGCCGACCTTAAACTGCTGCTGGGTGATGTCAGTGCGGTGGGGCTCCAACAGCTGCAGCACATGAGGGAGAAGGTCTCGGCAGCAGAAGTTATACGTGCCCAGCGACGCAAAGAACACATTCTGGGCCTTGCCCCGCACCTAAACACACACACACACTATTAGGAACACTCCAGCCTAGACAGTCAAGACAAAAATTCTCAACTGGCTATAATATCCAAGTAGCACAATATTCCAATGAGAAGGAGAGCCTAGTTCCAAACAGAGCTAGAGCTAGAGTGTGTGTGTGTGTGTGTGTGTGTGTGTGTGTGTGTGTGTTACCTGACTGTACGTGCTTGTGGACAGACGCAGCAAGTCCATCAGGAGACCCTTGTGGATAGTCTTGTATTCACTTCCCTCAACAAGCAGCTTCCGCATCTGAGAGGAGAAAACAGTAACTCATGCGTCACACATGACCACACACACTCACACACACATACACACACACACACACACACACATGGACATGTGTGTGCTGGCTGCTCACCTCATGCTGAAGGAGAACTCGGTCAATGAGCAGAGCTCGGATGTGCTGCTTCCGCCCATGGAGCTGAAACACACAAACACAGCAAACAGAAAGGATGACAACCTGTCTCAATAGTGTCAATGAGCTCTCTCTCTCTCTCACACACACACACACACACACACACAAACAGAGCAGTGAGATCAACTTACTCTGTTCTCCATGGATTTCTTCACCAGGGTGAAGCTCTTCCAGCGGGAGTCAAACTCGTGCTTCTGGGAGCCTTTAAAGTGCATCAAGTCACTGATGATCTGGGAAATAACATGACATGTCAACCAGTGCTGGAGTACAATGCTCCCTCAATTTACCTGTCTTTAGCCATTAAACACACACCCACACCCACACACTCACCCTGATGATTGCAAAAAGAGATTTGGTGTCATCCTCAGACTGCTCCAAGATGTGACCTGTTGGCATAAAAGTGTGCCGATCACTGGGAGTGTTAGAGTGCATGCGTGCGAGTACAATGATGGGGGGTTGATGAGGGCAGAGGAGCACTGGAGCTGTGCTGACAGTGACGGCATACTCACGCAACAACAGTCTCATCACTTCACAGATGGCCTCTCGGTAGTTCTCTCTGGAGGTGTCTGGTGGGAAAGATAAGAATATGGTGCATCTCATACATCTCATGACACAGGTAATGATCCTTAGCCATGTGCAGAATACATGACTGAGGTGCTATACACGTGTATGGGGGAAGGCTTGTGTGATTGTGAGAGGTTAAGGGGTAATGGTGGAGACTGTGGCCAGTCCAAGGCTCCATAGCTCACCATAATTCACACCGATGTAAAGGGTCGTCTCCTCCAGACTCACCAGACTGGGCACCCTGAAGAGAAAATAAAATGGTCACCTATAATGAAATTTGTGCGTGTGTGTTTGAGAGTGTGTGTATGTCTATATGTTTATATTCATGAGCCAAAGTTCAGGATCTCCAAGTGTGTGATTGCAAATGTATACATGTACACTTCCTCTATGTGTACACGACACAATTGTCTTAGCATTTCAGAAGGTTACCTGCACTGGTTTACAGCACAAAGTGTTACTGCTGGTTCTGGTCAAGGCATGAAATACAACTATACAGGAAGATTATTATGTGTGTGTTTACTCACGTGTGAGGAACAGGAGGGCCATTGAGTGGAGGCAGCATGCTCCCGGCTCCCAGTAGACAGTTCTGAACAATGGAGAGGCTCTGGAGGACTTCATCACTGAGGACAAATGGGCAAAGTTAGAATCAATGCCACAGTGGGTCTGTGGAACTAGCAGAGTGTTCTTCTATGCCAGATGGTGTGTGCCTGTGTACTCTCATGTGTGTATGTGTGCGTGCAGACTGACCGGCTCATGTCCAGCTCTCCCTGTGCATATTTCTGCAGGCGCTGCAGCTCAGGCTGAAGGAACAGGTCCAGCATGTAGAAGACAAAGGCTGTCTCTTCTGCACTGGGCACGTGCCACTGGATCTGCAGGTCCCGCAGGTCACCAGCGCGCCCCCAGTCCTGCCAACACAAAGGAGCCAACGGTTACACACACATTCAGTGCAAAGAGTTGTTTCTTGGGCTGACGTGCTGCGTGTGTGGCCAGGAGTTGAAGAGGGTCTAGTCAAATGATAGTACTTGATTAGAGGGACTGAATTACATTAGATTACATTAGTTGTGCTACAAAATTTCTAATCTGGCTTGGTGGAAAAGTCCAGTTTCAGAGAGCAAAAATACTACCAAACATCCACTTACACCAGCTGACTAATTAAAACAACTGTTCAGTTAGGGAGATCAGCTAATTAGTGGAATCACCCGTGTTGTGTGCACAAGTACAAACAACACATTGCAGGACTTAACAACAGAATTCAAATGTGACTTACTGATATAATCATATTGATAATTACAACGTCCACTGAACAGGACAAAGTTCTATCAATAGTTTAGCTATTACCCCACTGAATGACAGTCAGAGTCCTGTGCAATAACCCTTGTGTGTCAGCTCCACTGAATCATTTCCCCTCACATTAGTTAGAGCAGGCCAAAATTCCTATTCTGTGCACTAAACACAGGGGTCTGCACTAGTTAGCTCACCCATCGGGCTGAAATGCTAATTTGAATCTTCTAGAACATGCAGTTAGATAACAGACAGGGACAGCCCCAGCACCTGTCTAGTATCTGAGAGCAGATTATTTGGGTTATTGCCCCCCCCCCACACACACACATTTTGAAATGCAATTACTGTACTTGTTGGCAATGTTTGTAATATCTCAGATTTGTCTGGTGAATAGCACCCTTTTCTTAGATGTGAAAACGTAGGAGGAAATGCTTATTTTTGATTTAGAGGACGTTGGATTAACAGTTGGAAAAAGAAAGGCACCTTGATGGGTAGGTATTCACTGATTGGGCGATGGAAGCCGCCCGGCACGCTGCAGTAGTCGGTGGGGTAGATGAGGGCGCTGGAGCGCAGGAGGTGGTGAAGGAGGTTGCAGGCCAGGCTGTAGCCCTGCTTACTGCGCAGACGCAGAGTCACCTGCAGGATCTGCACCAGCTGCGGTCTGTACCCCAGCAGCTTCTCACCGTCCACACGCGTCACCTGAGACACAGACAACACAAACTCACACCACTTTCAGTACTGATAAACAGAGGTGCGTTTCCCAAAATCATATAGTTGCTAATCAGTTAGCAGTGAGCATCTTAGTAACACTCACTTCACAGGATGTGGGTTTATTGACATTTAGGTCAGTGCCAATGGTGTGGAGTAAAAACAGGCAAATAAGGCTTCAGAGTGGCAGGAGGAGTGATGGTGACAGTGTGGCATGAGGTGAACCACTGATCTGGGACAAGGGAGCCATGAGGGTTGTTTCCTTACCTCAGACAACAGCTGCATATTCCAGAGCAGCTCCTTATCCAGCTCCTCCTCCTTCAGCACGTCCTCATCTGTGAAAGGAGACAAGGGCAAAAGACTGTCAGTGCCGCACTGCACCAGACTCAATTGCTCACGATGGCACTCTCACTCCTGGCTGGGTACGTACTGGCAGTGAGGTGGGTGATGGCATTGCAGCAGTGTGGCACGAAGAGCCTGAGAGATTCAGCAGGGTGGCACTGAGAGGGAGAGAGAGAAAGGGATGGAAAGAGAGATAAGAAGGAGAGAAAGAAAGAATGGAGAGAGTAAAGGAGGTAGGGAAAGGAGATAGGTAGAAGGTGGGGATGAGTGGGAGAGAAGGGGAGAGATGGAGAACATATCTGAGTAAAGGAGCACCACACAGCGAGTCTGTGTAAGGCAGGAGTCAGGAGTCAACTGCTACCTTGGAGGCGGCTCTGCACATGTCTGCCACCATCCTGCCAGACACACGCGTCTCAAAGATGTTAGTGGTGGCAAAGTTAAACACCTTCTCCAGGGCCACCTGTCACACAAACACACACACACGCACGCACACACACAGTTAGATAGTAGACCACCATATACTGTATCATGAAGTAAGTGTATCTGAGTTATTATCTACCATGCGAGTGACATTAAAATAAGGGTGTGTGCTGAATGTATGGTGTGTGGGAGACCTTGAAGATGTCCACGGAGCACTGTGTGAGGATGGTGCTGAAGGTGGAGGAGAGGCCCAGCTCCACCAGACTCTCCAGGTGGGTCATCTTCTCCGTCTCAGTCTCCTCTCTGGTCTGCTCCAGCGTGCTGCTCTCAATCAGAGCAAAGCATCTGCGCACACACACACATACACCCATCAGTATCCCAGTCACCGTCTTTATACATGGATCAGATCAAACCAAAGGAGATGTACACACATTAATCTGCCTCTTATTACATACAGCCAGCTCATACCTGTCCATGAACTGCAGCACAAAGTCTTCAAACTCGGCTGAGGCGGAGCACAGCTCTCTCTCCATCTGCCAGAGAGAGTTCAAGGTTAAGAGGGAGAAGAGGAAGACTGCAAGCAGACGCCTCCGTTCAGGCAGGACCCAGTGCTGCAGAGTGAGTAGGATGTGTGTGTGTGAACCTGCTATGAGGTGTGCAATGTGTGCAGGTGCTGCTGCCTCACCTCGCTCAGGTCATCTCTCTCGTGCAGGGCAGATGAGCAGTCCACCAAAGGCACCAGGGTGGTGAAGGTAGCGATGAACTGAAATGTGATCTGCACAGCCGACACAAGAGGACGGGGGAGAAGAAGAGAGGTAAGGTGTGTGGTGCTGGGGTGAAATTAAAGAATATTCACATACAGGAGACACACATCACACAGCTAAACAATGAAATGCTATGGACTGCCCTTACGGAGTCTTGAGTTCAAACTGCCTGTTTTCCCTCACATTTGGGTATTCCACTGTTGCAGGATATGCATTAAAATGACGTTACATATATGATGAAGGAGTTTGTCTAATCAGAGTGGCGAAATGAATGCTTTGTGTTACCCACCATACACTTGCTGAAGTCGTTGGGGTCGACCCCAGGCAGCGCACGCATGAGCAGGGGAAGCACGTGGGCCGGGCCCTCAGGGTAGTAGCGTCCAGCACTCAGCAGGCTGCGTGCCATGCCAATCAGGCAGCTGAGGGTGGCTGTCAGCTGGTGAGGCTCTGTCAGAGTCTCCATCGCCGGGTACGTCCTACACAGGGCAACACACACACACACACACACACACACACACACACCCACACAGCCACTGGCATTGTATCACAGCTTTGTATTATAGCATTGTATCACACTCAGAAGACCCTGTGACTGATTAAATGTATGATCACAAGATATCAAGCTATTTCTATGGTGAATTACATTCAGAGTCAGTTGCTGTCTACTGATATTTTGGTGTTTCATGCTTGTGACTGCTGGCAATGCTGGGGGTTTCCACCCCACTAAAACCATGTCATCAGCCTATGATGTCACTGTTACAACACCTTGTCCTTACAAAACAGATTTTAGCTGAAAAAAAATCGAAATAACACTTAAACAACAGCAACTCCTAAGAGTGCCTATAGCCTTTGCCGAAGTTACTGAGGAGCCAATGAGCACGACCATCTGTCGCTGTCTGCACTTCTGGACAGGAAGTACTGAAATGCTAAATGTCCCAGTTAATGAACTACCAGCAACCAAGAATAAACCTTACAAGATCATTTATACTTTCCCTAGACAGTCAACAGGTATACAAAGTTTCCACCTGATTTCCACCTCGAAAGCTCCATTGCCTGTTTCCATGTGCATAGAAACATGTTTTCATACCACTGACCTATTGTAAATGACAAAATGACAATCACTCTCTCTGACTCTGACTAACTCTCTTTCTCTCTCTCTCTCTCACACACACACACACACACACACTCACTTCTCCAGCACAGGTGGGATAACTAGTTCAGGCCTCATGAGGGCGAGATTCTGCAGGGCATGTGCAGCATCCATGCTGCCCGTCTTGCTGAACATGGCCAACAGCACGGGCTGCTTCATGCTCTCCACGAAGGCGCTGATGTCCTGCTCGCTGAGCCGGTGCGTGGGCGGCACCTCGGCGATCCAGCATGGCCTCTTGTAGCGCTCGCGGTGCAGCCGTCGCACCACGCTGGCCGGCAGACGCTGCAACAGCTTCATCAGCTTCATCTGGACGCATGCAGAGCAAGAGAGGGGGAATATCACACACATGAGCTCTGAGAACTACCATGTATATACACAGTCACTGGTTCAAACACAAAATCCTATAGCATAGATAACTGAAGCTCTCTTTCTTTCTCAATCTCTCACAACCTCCACTATTGCCAAAAATATTGAATTAAAAAAAAAAATACATTTTAAAATAAAAAATTATTATTATTTAAATAATTATTTAAGTTGACACAATAACTCTCTTTTGGCTAGTTCTGGGAGCAGAAATCTCATATTTCTGTGTGTGTGTGTGAATGTGCTTGTGTGCACGTGTGCAGGTGTACTGTTTAATAAGGTCAGGAGTGAGAGGGTGACAGTGGGGGGAGGTATGTGCTTTATGTAAGTGTTCACCCTGTCACTGGGGCATCTGTTCTGTAAACACACACAGCTACTGTGACCATTTGGAGAGAGTAAACAGTCCGTTGCAGACGGCCTACAAAACAGAGCCTGCAGCAGCAGCAGCAGCAAGAGCAGGAGGAGGGAGAGAGAGAGAGCTTCCCTCCAAAGGCCACTTATGGCCTGCTCAATTCCCCACCGTCTCCTCCTCTCTCATCTTCAGCACCAGACACCAGACGACTGCTCTGCTGTCAAAGCAAAGGGGGAATTATGGGGGAAGTTGTTGGCAGCGTAACCTACCAGCCAGCGGCCATTGTTGGAGGGGTGGTAGAACGAGGCGATGCTGTTGAAAAGGCCATTGAGCTGTTTCTGTGCTGGGTTGCCGGGACCCCCCTGCACACATGGAAAGAAGAATGTAGCACGACACACACTCTTGGACAGCCCGTCAGCTTGACATGCACAAACAAGAGTACTGTAATCTACAGACTCAGTAAACATGGAACCAGGGTCCTTCAGTTAGTTCATTCTGCATTCCACCAAGTCAGAGGAACGTCAGACAGTTATTCCTACAACTCTGCCAAACACATTCCATGGCATTTGCTGAGGCAATAAATGCTCCTGTAGCAGATCATTTCTCACATATTTAGTAACATTCCACTGGTTCTTGAGCAAGAAACATCAGACATACACCATTTGCTCCATATATGTCAAATTACAAATAATGTAAAATAAATAACAGTAGACTATCAATAATGTAAAACAAAATATGCCTGGCACATACACACACTCACACACATAGTACATAGACAAGCTTTAAAATCCCAGGAGTAAAAAGTATGTAGGTTAATAAAAAGGGAAAGTTGTCACTGCTTTAACTATATGTGCTGTAAGCGATCAGATACTTCAATCTCTCCGCTCCAATCTCTGCTATATGCACAGCCCTCATGTGTTTACTGGGCTAAGGTGGCATTCTAGCACTGGGCTGTGATGCTAGTGTGGAAGCATAATCAATGTCATACAATACTGACCACCACAGACCACACACACACACACACACACACGCGCACACACACACACACACACGAAAGAAAAAGCCCACAGCCATGTTGCTCAAAGTAAGGGAAGTTGGTGCTGACCAGCAGGGAGGAGATCCAGAGCACCACATGCCCAATGTCATAGGAGTTGGACAGGTAGCGAGGCACCACCATCTGACTGGTTCCCACCGGCAGGTTGAAGCTGCGCAGTATCCGTGTGAAGATCTGCACACAGGGAAAGGTCAGTTCAGGTCAGACGGCACCACAAATAACCACCAAACCAACAGTCCACAGAACAGAGAGACACATAACACTCACCTTAGGAATATATGGATCCCAGTTGACATAGCCTATGTTATCGTTACCCAGGCGGGCAAACAGGTTGACCAGGTTCTGAAAGAACACAAACAGTGGAATGAGGCAGAGAGATTAGCGGAGGTCACAATATGCTGAATTCTGCACCCAATGTAAATCATCAAGGATGCAAAGATTGCATTGATGCATAGATTTCCATGTTGAAATACGTCTCAGACTAACAACTAATTGATAAATTGACATTACCGAAACGACTCAAGACAAATAGCTATAGGAGGCATTAGAAGGTGAAATGGAGATGTTCTGAAAGGTAGGATGGCAAGAGTTGTGTAGAACACTCACCCCCTCCCAGCAAGGCAAGTTTTGCACTGACACCCAGAGACTCATCAGCTCATCAAACCACAACCTGTCAACCAGAAAGACATACAACGTCATTTTTACAGCATTACAACATCCAGACTATATAAACACACACATTTCATTTTTTTATGTCAGGACGAGTGTCTGTTTTGCAGTGTGCGCACACACTGTTGTAAGTCAAGCCAGACTTGACAGGGCCAATTCAGATAACGATGTGATTGGCAGCCCCAGCGCTGAGCGGACCAAGTGGCATCAGCAGCTCACCTGAAGCCCTGGTCATGCTCCTCAGGGGGCATGATGGTGGGCAGGAAGAGCTCAAAGTAGCCGATGGCCTTCTGCATGGACACGTCAAAGGGGCACAGCAGCGGTCGCCATTCGTCCAGCATCTCCTGCGTGGCAGACATGGGGAAATACCTGCCAGAAGGAGCCACATGGCCATTAGTGAGAGAGAATGAACTTTATCAGGAACACATAGCCTCCTAAAACACCCAGAGTGATATGCATTCATTACGTATGCAATACATAATGTGTTATGTAATATTGTCCAAGTTGTGTATTATTTCCCTTCCTTTTGGCTTGTGACCCCTACCCCTCCCACAAATGACCAGTCATGCTTTTTGTTTTCTCTGCTGTTAAGCAAGAGCCATCTGGAGTGTTTCTCTTCTCCACAACAAGACCTTTTGCCCTACACCCTACACACATCACACCACAAGTCTCTCTTCAGCCTCTCCTTTTCCACAACAAAAGACGGTCTTGTAGTCAGGGCAGCCTAATCCTCTCATGGCGGAAGCTTCCGCCCGCCCTGCCGGCAACAATGGCCTGATTACGCTGCCAATCTGATTAGCCAGGGTGGGAATCGTTCCTTAAAGGAGGTCAAATATTTACAGTGCCTTAACTGCATCAGGGGATGAGGGACTGGCTCGGGGTCTATTTGACATCACCTGTGTGTGCAAAGAGAAGATGGAGAAAAATACTTACAGGCGAGAGCTCTTCACCAAGGTCTTCAACACATTCTCCACCGAGCTGGAAAAGAGAAAGAGAGAGAGAGAGAAAGAGAGAGCACAGGGGAGAGAGAGAGAGAGAAAGAGAATGGGAGGGAAGAGGAGCAAGAGAAAGGGATGAGGCAAATATGGCACTGTGTGTGTTAGTGCAGGTGTGCTGAGGTGCGAGAGATGCTGAGGTGGTCAGTGAGATGAAGGAGGCGGAGGGTGCAATTAGACCGCGTGCAAAAAGCCAAATTAAAGAGGCCCACTCGCATGAAGCAGCCCTCTGACCTCCGTCCAGCGCCAGGGATGCAGCATGCCAGCCCACATAACCCTGCACTCACCTCAACTGACCTCACATCAGACCTTTTGCCCCAAAAAACCAAACCCATTTTCAAAATGCCCCGAATCATCAACACTGAGCCAGGATTCAATAAGAGTGCTTTGCGTTCACAGCCCCTGGGAAAGCGACAGCGCTTTGGTAATACAGGGAGCAGAGTGTGGGCAGTGAGAGAGGGCAGCAGTTCATAGACCCAAGACTGAATAGTTGCACTGGCTTTGGGGGACTGGGGAGGGGGTTCGACAGAATCCCCCCCCTTAAGGCTTACAGTGCAAGCCAGAGCAAGGTATTTGTGAATGAGCACTGTGGGAACTTCTGCCAGCAGAGATCAGAACTTTCATAAAGAAATGACGAGCCACTCACCCCCCCTTATGCAATCCCTTCTTTCTTACACCCCCTTATGCTACTTTCTCTTCAGCGTAGAACAGCTGTGCCCAACCAACCTAACCCTCAACCCAACCAACCCTGCAAATCTGCCACACACCGCTTCCCACTATCTCTCTCTGTCTCTCACACACACACAGTATGTCTGCTGCCCACATCAGCGCACATGCTGCATGTATACATAAGTGCCAGCTTGTTGAAAGGGGGGGGGGGGGCATTTTTAAATAGTCTGCCTGACACCAGACACCAGAGGGGAAAACAGGCACTGACGAGTGACCTTTAGTTTTGAAAGGCGCGTGTGTGCGCGTGCACACACACACACACACTCTCATCATGCATGCCAAGCCACCCTGGGTGCCCTGCTCGACCCCCTGACCGCCTGGCATTGCACAAGTGTCCGCCATGAGAGTGCCAACCCTCTCCCACAGCAGAGCAGAGAGACAGAGAAGATTAAGAGAGAGAGAGAAAAAGAGAAAGAAAGAAAGAGAGAGAGACAGACAGACAAAGAAAGACAGACATTAGCAGAACAATCATATCAAAGGCGTCAAAATCCCATTCCTGGCGGAGGTGTATTCTATGTCAGGCAGTCAGCCCAAATATCTAGTCTAAGACTGACAACTGCCCCTGATGCTTCTCTCTGTTGTTTTCATCATTTGTATCTCCTTCATTGTACTGCAGGTTCAATTCAAGAAAGCGCTTAGGCAAAGGAGGGAGCGTCAGGGAATATACAACTGACCCACCAGGAATCGTGTTTGACAGACAGGGACAAGATGGAACTACTTAACAGCAATTAAAAAGCACCATCTCTCCTGTGAGAGGGAAGCCGTGACTGTGTTATTTGGCTAAGCTCTGTTGTACAGCCATGAGGAGGACTGACAAGAAAAAAAAATTCTGTAGTGATTTTTTTTTTTATAAACCATTTCAGTTTGGACACATGCAATTAACACCAGAAGTTGCCCATGGAGAGGTACAGCACAACATGTATTAAGAGAAGAAACCACTTGCTGTGCTTACCGCTTGCGAATAAAATTTAGCACTTTTTGTTTACCGGCTCCCCCACTGCGACAACTGAATGTGGGAGAAGGAGAGACGCATAAGCCAACACTGAAACAGTCCACACACTGCCAATTTAACGGAAAACAGTAACTCTGAGGACTTCATAAATGTAGCGGCAAGACACCTCAGTTGACAAGGAGAATATCCAGAGCAGTGAGAAAAGGCAGGCAGTGAAGTGGAAGACGAGGGCCTGCTGTTTTGTTTCCACTAAACATGCAATGTGGTGTTGACTTTATTTCATGCCTACCATCTTGGACTGCACCCACTGCCCTACTTCAAACTCTAGCAGTGCAGGACTTGTCATGAGGAACCGTGGCAATTAGGTTTAAAGCAGCATTTAGTGTTCCGCAGAGAGAATTTAAAGGGGGTGGGTGAGAGGTCTGGGTGTTGAAGGCAGGCCTGTAAGGCAGGAGTGAGTCCCTAGAGTGACAGGTGGGAGGGCAAGAGTATTCAGGGTGAAGGGAAAAAGTGGAGCTGTTTTAACAGACGGACTTACTTGGGAAACCAGTTGAGGCCCAGGTGCTCCGTTTTGGAGTAGAGAATCTTCTCATAAAGGTTATAGAGGGGTCGCCAAGGTAACTCCAGGTCATCCCTAGACAGCAACTCTTTCTTCCTGTAACAGAGAAACACCTCTTGAATCAGTGTTTGAAGAGTGGACATTTGTGTGTCTTTGATTGTGTGAGTGAGTCAATTGGGAAATGTATGGCTTGCTTGCTTGCTTACTTACTTTAGGAGGCTGATGAGAGGCCTGGCAAAGCTCAGCATCATGCTAACCTCCAGGTGAGGCAGGGTAACCAGCTCGTAAAGGAGCTGGATGAACAGCACATGGTCCTCCTTGCTGAACTTCCGGCCATAGAGACGCAAGTAACTGAAGGGGAAAGAGACAAACAGGCATTAACAAACAGCAAAGATAACCAGTTACAGGATGTGCTGATATATGAATCAAACTGTTAGCTTCCACAAATTCTTAACACGATTTGAGCTTGTTTAAACTGACATATGGCAATTGTGTAAGACTAGGGGGGGCTGATAAGGTTTTCCTCCACGGGATCAAGAGTATAGGGGATTCTTGTTATTATTATGGTAAATTGTCCAGAGCTTTTGCCAATGACAAACAGTACAGATAAGATCATTTAGGAATGTAGTAGGCATATAGAGTGCCACAAGGATATTTCAGAAACTGGCAAAAGTATGCATTCAGCAGACTTCATCACTGAATGAGTGAACTGAGACTTTGAATGAGTGAGACTTCGTGTAACGTGTAGGCAAGGTCAAGCGATAACCTTGTGCCGACAAGATGATGGGATTTACTGAACACAGAAAACATCAACAATGGCTTGTGGCTATGTTAGGGACATTGATGTCCACTGGAAAAATTAAGCAAGCGGTTACGGACTTTTAGACCTACCTAATGGAAATGCGTTGTGCCAAACATGACATAATTTTCAGGTTCTGGACCTGGTCATTTGCCGGACCCTGTCATTTGCCGGTTAGCAATTTGGGCCAACGATTTAGGCTCAACGTTACAGGTGAACATAAGGTGAACCTGCCAGAAAGCCAACTCGTATCTACTATAAAGTTAGCCACCATACATGAACTTTAATTCACTATTCTGGTTTATATCACTCAGAAGGTCTCCATTACAAGTCTGGCCCTGTGCTAACTGAGGTTAGGTTCTGTGACATACTGACCTATGTAACATAACCTTAAAGTGCAAGAACTACCAACTCACTGTGCAATCAAACAACACTGACACAAGAGTTAGCCTAAGCTAAAATAACAAACAGTCTCTAGCACAGTTGGTAGACAACCCACACCCGTTCCCGTGGAGAAGTTGAGTAGTCGTATACAACACCGTTATGCTATCTAGCAAAAATGATGGTCTGTCAACAAAGCCACTGTCGCTACAGAGCTAGCTAGTACCCTACTTCATTATCCAAGTCCATTTGACCAAAGCGATTAAAGCTTCTGCTACCTAGTCTTATAAGTAATCGACGTTAACCCGTTGTTTGACTTTTGAGTTACAACTTCAGACGGGTAGCTAACATTACCTACGTTAGCTTACTGGATAGCTAGCTCCTCTACCTAGCACGGCATGTACCTTAGCAATAACTACAACTAGCTTGTACTGCCAGCTAATGTTAGCTTGTTAAATTTGGCCTGTGAATAAATAAAACGTATTGACAAACTATTAAAAAGTAAGTTGTTTAAACAACAGTACACAGAGAAACTAGTTAATCTAAGCGCATAATTGGAAAGTATGTAGTGATTAAGTTGATACCTCAGTCTGTCATAAAACTAGAATTTGTAGCTAACATTTACTTGTTTCCTGCAGTCAGACAACGTTCTGCTAAAGCAGCTAACGTTAATTGAATTGGGCCCTGACGCTGTTGTGGATCTATATATACTTCCGCTACTTCGACCTCAACCACACTAACTTATAGCGTGGAATGTTGTCAAATAAAACACAACTTAAAAGTTAAAGAAGATGGCTATCGACAACACATCCTCAAAATACTTACTTTGCGAGTTTTCTCGTCCAAAACAGTGCTCCAGGCCATAACTCCCTGAGCTGAACCGCTCGCCCCAAGTTAGCTTTAATTTTCGCCAAGATCTCATTGGATTCACCATCCAATTTATCAGCATAAGGCAGCAGTTTATTGTAGACAATATCCTTTTGAGGAACAAAGCCCAATGTGTCGATCTGTTCCTTTTTCATATTATTATTGAGAAAACTGGGTCGTTCTCCTCTTGTGTCGTTATACTTTCCGCGAAGTTCTCCAGTCAAATTATTTCAGGTTCCAGTGGCCACTTGGTCCACAACTCCACTACGTCAAAGTTTAACTTAGTTCCACGTAAGTCGGCTATTTCTTTCGGTGTTCCTGATTGTCTCTTTGATGTAAAAACCGGCCTCAAACACATGCCAATTCATCCACCAACACAGCTCCAGTTTCGACCCTAACACGTAGTCATATGGATACATACTGAGCCCGACAACTTCTGGGCGAGACGGTCATGCGCCCCCAGCGGATCTTCCTCACACAACTGCCACAATTGAACCAGTAGAGCGCACATTGCACAATGCTCTCTATGAGCTTAATCAGAGGATAATGTTACTTTTGATTATCACAAGTAGCCTAGTAATAGATATTTATTATTTAACATTAGTACGAGCTTGATTATTTAAACTACTAGTTGCTGTTTACTGTTGTTTTGTTGTGCTTTGTTTTGTTTTTACTAACTTAACCTCAACTCCATTTGATCTGCAGAATAACTCCAGTCAGAATTAGAACTATTTTGAACGTAATTTTCAATGTCTCAGTGCCCTTCACTTGTAAAACAAGAGGACATACAGATGACACAAGTCTTGTTTGCATATAGGGCTTCCTTACTTTAAATGGTTTATCACTGGTGATACTAATTGGATGACATAAAGCTGCTTTAGTTTTCTCTGTGATCTGACCTACTGTTCTACTCTCTCTGACCCAGTGCATCCTGGACAGAAGGGAATGCAGGAGCTTTTAGAGTAGGCATAGCAACAATCAAGGCCAAATTTCTTGTCACTGAACCAGCTTTGACAAAGAGGTTACTTGGAGGCCAAAACATTAAGATCAGTCTTTGCCATTTTACTTACTTTAAATTTTTCCGAGGAATGTTTTATGTAGTAATTGGGCAGGAATTATTAATAAATCTATTTCCCCAGCACACTGTTTGATCTTAGTGTAACTGAAAAGTGTCAGTTACACTGAAAAGAAAACATAGGCTATGTTTCCACTTTTCCCAAATTCTATCAAGTAACCTTGACTTAGGCCATATAGGCTATACACGTGCTGTCTTCATACTGTCAATACTAAGTTCATAAAATGGCATGTATAATGCAGAGTGTATTTTTTTGACTTTGGTGTAGGCTACATTTGAGTAAAAGAACACAAATTATTCTCCCTGACCATTCCTAACTGGTTGTCCTCAGATCAGTTTCTCTTGAGCTTTATGTTTGCCCTTCGGCCTTCAGGCTCAGGTTAGGGTGGCCGTAGTGCCTTGTCTCTCACACAAGAAACATTTCCATTAGAGGGTTTGTGGGCTCTGCATCGTTTATTTGGGGGGCAGCCGTGGCCTATTGGTTGGGGCCTTGGACCTGTAACCAAAGGGTGATCACCAACCAGTAGGGTGGACTAGTGATTGAACATTGCTGTCCTTTGTCCACATGCTAGGTTAGTGCAAGGCACCTAACCTCTGCCTACTGCTCCAGTATAGCAGTGCATTCACTCACTGTGTGCGGTGTGTGTCACTGTCTGTGTGTCACTCATTCATAGATAGAATAAATGCAGAGGGCATATTTTTCTCACAGGATCAAAAGAGTGTATATACTTAGGTATACTTATCTCTGTTTCACTAACAAAACCCCAGTGGTAGAGCTTGGTTAGTGCACATCCTGAGCAGGGTGAATAACTGTGTCAGCTGAGCACCTTTACTTAAGCTAATGAATGAACACAGGGTTAGAGAAGACACGCGCACACTTCCCCTCTGTTCTTGGCATGCAGTCTCATCCGATCAACCCTACCGTACATCCTTTTGGCTTGCTGGCCAACCAGACAGGAAGGTTTGTGCCTGTCAACCAATGAGAAGGTGTGAACTGTGCAGTGCCTACCAATCCGATTCACCAAAGGGGAAGGACTTTAGTTTCTAGGTAAAGGAGCTTTTCAGTGCTGGAGCACAGGTATATTTAATAAGACTTGTCAGTTCAGAGGAAAACTGGCTACCTTCTTGCCAATGTGGGTCAGGGATGTCAGACAGACAAACATACATGCAAACACAGTCTCTTAAGGCCTACTAATGAGTGTCTAACCCTATTGTCTTCCATGTCCAGTGTCTCAGGTATACTTGGGAATTCCACACACTGACACAGAAGTAAACTTATCCAGTCTTACTGGAGAAGAAGCTGCTTGAACACACAGCTAGTGCTCATCAGCAGTCTTTACTTTTTCACACGTTTGATAAGCTTCACTTTTGCACAGATTTGATATTGTAATGGTGGGTGTGTTACCAGAAGGTTCATGTAGATGCACTGTATATCCAATATCAATGTTTGTTGCCATTTTAATACCAGTTTCATTCAGAACTATGATTCCGTTCAGCATGCTCCTGCTTGTTCTAGATCAACTCAGAGATAAAGGGAGAGTGAGGCCTAAATCCCTTTGCAGGACAGGAAAGTGACACTGGCACTAAAGACCCTGAAGTCCTCAATCAAATTACAAAGCACCTTTAGCCCTATCTTGGACCGGGTCATGTGATATGCTTATCCCTTTTGACCCTGCCGGTGTCAGTTCTGCTAGTCAGTGTCAGTATTACAGTGCCATCTAGTGGACACAGAGAAAAATATGCCAAAACTAACAATTTGTCAGGAGACTACATATTGCAGCTTACAGGTCCATGTCTAAATATGAATGTAAATTACTGAGGTGTATGTGTGTTGGGGGAAGGTGGGTTGTATTTTCAAAGACAGAAGACTGTAATAAACTGTAGGATATTCACTGACACCGTCACACATTTATTAGGGAAAACAAACCCACAAAAAATACTGTCAGGATTTGGTGTCCAAGGCACCAGCAAGCTACCAAATAAGGCAGGTAATTGATGGCTTCAGATGTTCCTTTATGGCTGAAAGCCTACACCATACAATGATCAGACTATGTTTTACAGACTTGTGCTTGTGTCCAGAGAGGATGCCGGCAGGCAGTGGCCATGAACATGTAGGTGTTTCTGACACAGCCTTGGGATTAGTGTTTGAAGATGGATTAATATAATGATCGGTATGGCATCTTGCTGGACCACAACATTTTGAACAGTCTGTATACATAACTAATGGTAACCTTGCATTTGTCAGATCTGTCACATGGGGAACAAAAGATATGATTACTGTTTTTTTTTTATTCAATGTAATATCTTGTCGATGTCTGGATGGTCAGGCTGATGTGTTTCTGGGTAAGACCCAGATGAGAAGTACTTAATTCTTCTAGGGCAGGCATAATGCACAGCAGGCACTGCACTCTCTATGATATATCCGAGTTTTAACTCTTTTGTTTTTTTTTTTTTTGCTCTTTGGCACTAATACATTGATTAATGCTACTGTAAAGTAATGCTGTTGACAAGATGCTGCATATATCACGTCATCCACATTCATGTTTTTAAGAAGTCTAAGCTCATTCACATCTCCCTTTCCCATGGCTCACATTTGAGTCAGTATCAGTTTCAACATTACAGCTTGTCCAGAACACTACAGTCTTATCATGTGCTGTTCCATATTAGCTCCCACACTTAGACTTGACACAGTAGGCGATTGTTTGCCCTGAATGCATAATATTTCACCATGTATTCACAATCCATTTCATTTCAGGGAGCTGTTTACTCAATTTCCCCACAGGAATGTGCTTTGTCATCTGTTCCAGCACCAGCACCAGACATCCAGCACCCCTCCAATTCCCCTAAAGGCCTTCAGTGATGCACCAAAGGAGAACAAAAAAAAAACATGCATAATGGGCTTGGAGAGAGAACCATGTACCCACAAGTCAGTTTGCGGTTGGAAAGTTTTTTTCATTGATGTTTCAACATGTTGTGTGAATGCAATGTAGACATCTGACCCACTGGAAATTGGAAAACCACCTCACTTTACCGGAATATGCCTGGAGAATATAGTATATTTGTATGTGCGCTGCAGCCCAACATACCTGCATGTCCAGCTGCAATGCATAAATACATATATATGATTTCTGTGAAAGCGCACCATGATCAGAGCCTGGTTTTCCCTCTTGTCTACACAAGGTGGCAGCATAAGACACATATATACACTGCACACTTTATGCCTTTATTTGAATGGTCCAGGTCAGGGGGTAAGTAACTTGCTTTAATTGTGCTCTTCATTGGTGTGCGTGTGTGTGTGTGTGTGTGTGTGTGTGTGTGTGTGTTAGGGGAAGGGTGGTCTGTGTCTGTAAATGTTCCTTCTCTTATAAACAGTATACAATCTCTAACAGATTAAAATAGGTGATACAGAGTATGTTCTTTTTTGTGCTGCTAAACGGAGTATATGATTGCCACTGAATGCCGCAGTTTGCATTTCCTTGGTCTTAGTCCACAGATAATAATTTGTAGTAACTCGCTTGTTTATAGTAAACACTAACACTGAAATCTCACACACTGCAAAAGTTGTTTCCTTGTCTTTCTCTATCATGATCATTGCACCTTGTATGATCTCATGCCATGTTCAGTTATCACTGTACACAAACCAAAACTAGCATAACAGGAATGCAGACATGACGACATAGTGGGCTACATACCTTGCAGTATTTTGAAGATACACAAATAACCATAGTAATGCTATGGTGATGTGAATAAAACAGTAAGTTGCATATTTATTGCATTAGATTTATTGCAGGTAGCTTCACCAACTGCTCTGGTGATTGGCTGACGTAGACGCTAAAATGATTGGTCATAGCTCATACTGAAATTGCTAAATTTGTATGCCTAAGATGAACTATTCATTCCCTGATAAAAAAGATCATTTACACTGAATTATGGAAAAACTGAAATGAATGGATCAGACATCCTTGGGAAAAGTAAAAAAAGATTTAGATTATTTTGTTGGAAATTAGTTTGTGATCCTGGATCTTTCTCACACCTGAATTATTTCCTTGTTCACTGGGCAATCTGTTGAGATGACTCTCACCTGCACCTCGCATATTTTCCGTGCTCTTAGCCACAATATATACACAGTATGTGAGTATGTGTGTAAGAGGGAGGGAAAAAGAGAGGGGGAGAGTACTTTAGTGCCCTTAAGCCTTTAAAGAGAGAGAGAGAGTACTTTAGTGTTCTTATGCCCCTAAAGAGAGAGACGGTACTTTAGTGCCCTTATGCCCTTAAAAAGAGAGAGAGAGTACTTAAGTGCCTTTATGTCTTTAAAAAGAGAGAGAGAGTACTTAAGTGCCCTTATGCCCTTAAAGAGAGAGTGAGTATTTAAGTGCTCTTACTTTGACAGGGTGATTGGAGCAAGGTGTGATGGTCAGTGCTTTTCCTCAGCCAGCTGTGCTCGCTGGCATCTGAAAGAGTGCCACATGGCTCCTGAGAGCAGCAGCAGAGCTAGGGAGACGTGTTGCTCAAGAGTATCGCCTTTCATTACTCGCCTTTTCCACAAGGGAAAAAAGGCATGCATTCCTGAGTCTACCGAGGCACAGAGCAAACTGTCAAAAATTAGGCTTGGATGGAAAAAAAACAAGGTTGACTCTGAGCTTGCTTCCCTTCCCTCATCTCCTCTAAAAATACTCCATGCAAGGCCAGTGGGAATTAGGTCATCTGACTCGCTCCAACAGGAGCACCACTTTTGAACTGCTAAAGGGGTTATGCAGACGAGCTTCTCTGGACCACTCAAACACTACCGCTGTCCCCACCTCCCCCGAGTGGGTTCCATCACACTTCAGTTTCTTGGGCTGCGTTCCACTCGCTTCAGTTTCACACACACACACACACACACACACCTTTCATGTCCACCTCCTGACCAGATTGTGATTTTGACACATAATTCCATGTGTAACAAGCCATTAAAAATAACCCATTTGCTGCTCCACTGACCTCCATCCAGAGCCTGTCCGGAGACTCCTAGCAAGCAGCCACATGCCCATGACACACTGAGCACGGAGAGCAGGCAGATTGACATAAGTGTTAGACACAAGACAGAGAGAGAGAAGGGGAGAGAGAGAGAGAAGGAGGGGTGGAGGACAGGACAGCTTCCCAGCAGCAGGCCCTTGTCTCTGCTCCGAGTTTTTACTGGAAGTGCTTCAGTTGGCCCAGGGCGTTTAGAATGGCTGTTAATCATGCAAACACATTAAAAAAGGAACTTTGTGTGTTACCCTGGCCACAGCTTGGTGCCACGCCATGACATTTAGAGCTAAATTTGATGACTTGTCTGTTTTCGTTCAAACCTCACCATGAGCACTGCCTGGCCAGAGAGCCATTGGCTCGGAAGTCAGAGAATGGGGATTTTGCTGTCAGGCCCTGGGGACTGTGGATGGGTGGACAATGAACACATTCTAAGAGTGACATAGAACTTAATCAAAACAAAAAATAAATATTTGAGGCTTTTGAACTGCATTTGTTGGAGCACACCAGTATAGATATCCAAAAACCTGATGCTGATGCATTGCTTGGGTAAGCCATCACCAGCTTCAGATGAGCTACCTGACGGTGATTTCTGATAAATAAACACACTAGTAAGTTACTGGCAGTCCCTCTCTGAGGCATTCCACTTGGCTTGATGTTAAAAAAAGGTTCTAACTTAAATTTGCTTTCTAAAAAACAACAGCAGCCAAGGGAGATGGTTTCTAGTGTTGTTTGGTGAGGTCTTCTCTCTCCTGAGCTAATATGAAGCCTTAGCCTTGGCTGTATGTACGGTGGAAAATGCATATCAGGTTCAGGCTCAGTTTTTCCGTGACCATCAAAATGTTCGGGGGTCCACGGCGAAATGTTACGCAAAAGCGGGCAACTCTCCACAGAACCCTAAATCCAGTGTGAACGTCAAACCTTTCCTGGAGTGATGACTGCAATGGTTTTGCAGAAGAAATATTACAGGGTGCTGGTTGGTGTGATGTATGGGGCCCTGAAAATCATTCAAACCGCAGCTGAAATGTATACGGGTAGAGGCACTGCAGTGGCCATGGATGAACTTTATGTAGATAGCTGTGTTGCTCTCGTCTGACAGCGCTGTCTCCCCCTACCTAGACAGACATTAACCTTCAGTGACTAATGGCTTTTGAAACAAATGAAAATCCCAAATATATATTATAGCTTTTTCTGACATGCAAAAAAATCATATCCTATTATATAATGGCACAACACATGACATGATGTTTCATCTGTTCTTTATTGGTGAGTGTGCTTGACCCTATGATGCATGACAAAAACTCATATGAGCTGAGGAAAAACACATTTTATTAGAGCAATGAATTTGTCAGTTCTGAAAGCCATGGGGCCTCAGTGTGACAGCAGTTATGGTAACCTCACAGCAGCTAGACTCATTTGTGGCCTTTCTACATCAGATCCAGTTTTGCACCTGTAACCAAAGCAATCTGTTCAGTTTGAACACACTGATCCTTTGGTCTTCGTAGTAAAACTTGTATGACGTTATGACTGGAAAGTGTTTCATCTTGGGCGAACAGTTGTTCCTCTGCAAAATTTCATACAGTCTTTTTAATACTCTATTGATAAAAGTAAATTATTACACGTACGAGAATTATACCAAAGGACATGCAGCTTCTTTTTTTTTCTTTTGAAACACAAGTTCAAAGGCAACTTATCTTTGGTTGGATTTCCACTGTACAGCTGTAGAAATCATTTTCTGCTTTAAGCAAATTCGCCCACAGTGGAAAAACAACTTCTAACCCAAACTTATTGTCAACCATTTCATATTGTTCAAATTGCTTTAGGAGAAAAGATTTTATGAAGATCTATTTGAAAGATCGGATGGGATGTGAAATGCAAATGCAGACTGAACTGAACTTGAGGGATGAGTTGCTATTTCAAAGAGACAGAAAGAGAGAGAGTGTGAGAGAGACCAATGTCATAAATGATAAATGATTTAGGGGAAAAAATGCCTAGCTTTAGACAAATCCCACTTGCCTAGCCATGTTGCTACAACACCAACCATCCCTGATTCCAACACAAGCTAACAGCCTGGAAGGCTGCCGCCCATGGACACGCCACTGCAGCCGTGTCCTCGGCTGAACCAAGCCGCCTGGGGCTACTGCTCACCTGCTCCTGCTGTGGCTAAAACAAGTGTGGGTTTATGTATTATCACATTCTCTCCCTCTCCCCTCTGTGAACTCCCTTCTTCTTCTTCTTCTTCTTCTTTTACTCTCTCTCTTACAAGGTATTTTTCTGTGTCTTCCATTTTGATTTCTATGTAAATTCATTTCTCAGTTCTCTTCCTTCCTTCCTTGTAGCCGAGGCCCGTTCCTTAAGCGTGCGACTCCTGACAGGTCCATTTCCTGCTCCTCTCCCAGCTCCTTCTCCAGTTTCCACTAATGCAGCTCCACACACACACACACACACACACACACACGCCTTGACCCCCCTCTCTCCTCTGAGTGGCAGGAGGGGTGTGAGATCAGCAAGGCAGGCTTTCACGGCCCTGATCGATGGAGCTGGGGGCTTTACCCACAGGGCAACGCTGGCTTCGCCCGCCTCATGGAAACACAGATGATGTACTCCTGGCCCCAAAATGGGGCTCCTTGGCAGCGGAGATGAAAAGTATTTTATTACAGATAATAAAAGTTATTCTGCTTTTCCCCTTTGCTGGGTCGGCTGATGACTACCTCTGCGGTGGTGCTGTGGTCAGCACCCCCAGATTCACCCTGCCATTACGCCCAGCCAGCGTTAAAGAGCTGCCATGCAGGCCTCCCCAGCTCCTGCTCACCGCTATAGGAGAGGCTCACTCAAAACCTATATTTAGCCCCCAAATAAACACAGAGGGCAGATTTCTGGCAGCAGATACTTAATAACAGGACACAATGTGGCCCTGTCCACCAGGACTGGGTGAAGGTGGTGGAACGAGAGGTGTTGTTCCAACTGGAGCAACCAGTCATGGCAGACTTTCACCTGGGACGTCCTTGCTTTTATGTTTGTTACAAAATTTGTACCGACTGTCTACTGATGATGATTATCCAGCCCAGAAAGAGTTGATGATAGTTTTATTTGTTTGGTTGAGATGGAGAGAAAGGATTTAACACAATACTAAAGAGGTTCAGATCTGGTCAGATGATGTATAATCCTGGAAGTCCAAGAATAGGTGGAGTATTGAATGAGTTCATTATTGTGGTTAGACACTGCATGTGACCTCTAAAGGCAGATGTCTGGCAAGACATGCAAGGCGGAGATGTTTTCATCCCCTTGAATGTTTATTGTCTTGGTGAAAAGATAGGCCTGTTAGCTGTCTCACATGTAGACACTGCAAAACACCTAAAAGCCAAAACATATAATTGCTCTTTCAGCAAACACATCAGACTGTGCTGGGCACACATGTTGTAAAATGAAAGCGACAGCTTTTCAAGAAATATTATTCTTTAGAACAGAAGTTTAAAAAGTGGGAATTTACAAGATGCTTTGTGTTGTCTGTAGCGACTGTGTGGACACGTCCTGGGGCTAGTTCCAACGGTTGGGGTTTGGATACGGATGTGCCTGCTCTCCCTCCAAGACCTCCAGAGATGTTCCCTAAACACTCTGGAGAATTACTCCATGCTCTATTTGAATGCTGAGGCTTTCTCCAATTACTGCATAACTACTTTGTCCCTGAATAAAGTGACAGATTTGATCTCATATATGTAAACACTTAAATATGTAAACACAGACAACTTATAGCAAATCACCTTTTCAACATTTATAGAAATTGTGAAGTTGTCCATATTTGCTTTTCACATTAAACATCAATTTAAATTGCAAACAGGGGCTGTCATATTCATCAGTAGCATACCATTTTGTTGTAATAGTTCTCTGTAAGGCTGACAGAAAAACAGGAGAAAAGACTGATTTATTAGTCTGTTCCAGTGCTTTCATTTGTAACTGGATGTTCAGTTCAGGGCATCTTTGTCTTGATGAAGGAAAACCAACACTACAGGTTAACACTATCACCGAAGTCACACAAACACGCCCAAGACTTATAGACAGACAAGTATGAACACACATACACACAAACATTCAGTTTATGATGAGAGCTCACATGCCACCACACACAGATACACAGATACACAAACACAGACACAGACACAGACACACACACACACACACACACACACACACACACACACACACACACAAACATATATGCACATGCAGAGAACCTCTGGTCCCTTGTGTGGTCCCTTGCGATATTAAGGATTATAAGTTGTTATTCTTTACGAGTCTCTTGCTTTCCTGTATCTGATGATTTCCAGATAAGTCTTGAGCTTTTGGACTAGTTTGTCTGTACCCACTCCAAGGAGACAAACAGACATGGAACAAATAAATAGGAAATGAGAAACAGTCAAAGTGATGAGTCTAAAAATGACAATCCACCACGAGGGAGCCAAAGACTGGAAGAACAGATAATCTGCTATCAAACCTGTGTGAGGCTCTCACATCTCAAACATTTTTAACAGTGTTCTGCATGAGAGAGGGATACAAGTCTCTGTTTCCTTCATTAATGGTGGAAGGACATAGTGTCCTGAGCTGAGGGCTGACCTTGGCTCCTTATATGAACAGATTGCACTCAAGAGTAGACTACATACTGGATTTTCAAAGAACAAATCACTGTTCAGACTTATCAACTGTTCAGACATAACAAAAACACTGTCTACGTGTCATGTTCTAGAAGGTTTGGAGAAAGATTTGTATAACATAGAAATTTATAACATATATTTCTTTTTGGAGAAAAGGATTATTAATATTGTTCTGTAATAGTTGATCTTGCTAATGAAAATCAGTAACTGCATCAGTGTACCTGACACCTGGTCCCAATGACTTCTGACTGCACTCTTATTCACATCGCTGAGAGAGAACAGATGTGAGTGAATAGGAATGACAGACGGACATACAGATGTTTGTGAATGAGGGATGGTTCACTGCAAGCAGATGAAAATCTTGTATTTGTTTGTAGACTTGATGTGTAAAAATCTTGCGCCAAAGGTCAAAAATCTTCTGCCTGTCAAAACTCAGGTTACTGTCAACTTTAGTTATACATTTCCCAGAGAAAACAAGTTCACTCCAGGGGTTCATAAAGAGTGTGTGCACCACACCTGCACGTCTGGCCACCCTTGTTCAGACCAGAAGAGAGACACCAGAGTTATGGGTGCTCCCTGTCTCTGACATTTCCCTCAGATAAAACACATAAAGCCACAGGCACCCTCAAACAAAAAGAGACAAACTACTTCAGTACATCACTGCTCCAAGTACAATAGGCAAATATTTATATTTTTCTGTTGGTTATTTTTGATGAAGCACAAAGTCATAGAAAATGGTCAACAATACATTAATATCATTAGTAAAATATATAAAGTATTCACATTATATGGTGCTTTAAAAGTGGAAGAGGTGCCTAAAACATTAACATGGGCTTGTGTTTCTGTGTAGATGAGCATGATCTCTGTTTTCTTAAGTTGTTTTCTTCTATTGAAGGAGTCCAGGGTCTTGACATGATTGGTAGAAATTATCCCAGCTTTGGAAAATAAAAACACATGTTCATTAAGACAATTTTGTGCTTACAGGCCAGTGGTCATTCCACAGATGTATTCTGAGTGAGGTATGTCACTGATGGAAACCAGGGCACATTTTTCAAGAGATAATGGCTGAATTGCCCTGGTTCAGTGAAGCACTGAGGTGATCAGCAGGATGTTTGTGATTTCGCAAAATTATGTACATCTGTTTAAAGTCAAAATAGCAGATGTAATTAGGGCTCTCCATCCCTATCTGAGCTTCCTTTTTGAAAACACTGAAATAAAAAGCAATAAAAGTTGTGTGTTCTGTCAGAGAAATTGCTATGTGTGGAATCTAAACATGTGTTGGCCAGAAGAAAAGAATTGGTCAAGTGTTGAAACTCAGTGGAGGGCCCAAGCAGGAGTTCTCCTACATTAACATCAACGATTACAGGAGATCCACTTTCCCCTGCTTAACCTCAGTTCAACATGTCACCACCCCTCCACACACCAATGCGAGGGTTGCAGGATTGCCAAACAGGTCTCTAGTGCCAGACCCCATACGGCAATATTTCCTGACATCATTTTTCCCAGAACAGCCTGAACCACTCCTGAAATGTTCAGGACAATGGCAACCAAAGAGTAAGGAAGTGAAAAAATAACACTTTGTAGGAAAATGATTTCTGAGCATTTCATTTCATTAGGAAACGCTTCCATGACCACAAGACTTTCATTCTCCTTCATCCCCATAATAAAAAAGAGAGAATAGAAAACAAATGAACAGAATACAACACTAGTTTGTGATGCAAAGTAATAAGTGCCAGGATGATGTTTTCCTCCAGGGCTGACAAATCCCTTGTATACTTCTTGTACTTGTATACATGGCATGAGCCATATGAAGGCATTCAGTGCACAGTGGGGTTTGACCTTATTTATTGGCGCTGTGATAAGTTGTCAGTTGTCCTGTGTTGCTGTGGCACTGCAGCCAGCCAGTGCTGTGCATGTAGCTCTGATGTTTGGCATTTAGAGTAGTGAGGGATGGAAAACACCTGCAGCGTTGATGCTAATCCTCCCTGGACATCTGGTTTGATCTGAGTGCAGCGCAGATGGTAGATCGCTCGCCGAGCCTTCGCTGTCTCTCGTCCTCTCTATTGCTCTCTCACCCATTTCTCCTTCACTTCTTCTGCTTCATCTTCTTCTGCTGTCTCTCAGACTTTTTTCTCCCAAATTCTTCCAATCTCATATGGAAAATTCCTTGTGCTGTTGTCGGAGGGAGAGATGAGCCGTGCTGCTTGTCTGGACCGTCTCCCTGCGGCGGTGATTGATAGAGATGCAGCCGTACTCATCCACAAAGTCTTGGACAAAACAAATAGCCATAAATCTCCACGCTGTTGAGGCCCGTACGGAGCAGACATGCCGCATGGCTAAACTCCGAGAACATCTCATGGCAGCCATTGCGTTAATGCCACCTTCAGTAGCACCAAGCCAAGCCAAGTGTGGGGTGCTGACACAGGCAGAAATCTTACCGTGGGGGCCCGAGTGCTCCACCAACGGATGCCTCCGAGACCACAGTTCAGACATTGCAGTGGCCCACGAGCTAAACATGCGCGGCTTGTTTAATCCCCTGATGCCAGAAGAACCGTCCTGTAATATCATATACCATAATAATACACAATTATGCAGAGGTGCTATGGTCCAGCAGACTTCCATTTTAAGAACATTTTTCTCTTTCAGCAGTCTTATGCTTACTATGTAATCTGAAGCTTCCATCTTAGACTGATGTTCACCACAGTACCAAAGGTGCCAGTGGTGCCCTGTCTGAAGGAACATCAAACCACATGACACCCAATCTAGAGTTATATATACACACACACACACACACACACACACACACACAAATACTGTCAGATGGAAGATCATGTAAGTATGTATGCATGCATATTTTTTTATTGAAACCAAAGTGACTCGTTTGATGAGAGAACACCATCCCCTTTGCTGAATACTGTTCTTGTTTAGTGGTTATAATGGTTATAAAAGCATGCATGAAAAGGTCTTGGTGGAGTCATAACCATGTCTGGATTTCAAGACACTCAGGTTTGTGTGGAATGGTTCAGTGTTCTAGTGTGTGTGTGTGTGTGTGTGTGTGTGTGTGTGTGTGGAGAAGAAATGTGGTCTGAGGGTTTGAGGGGGGCTTAATTCGTCTGGAAAAAATGTATTCCTGAACATCTTGGGGTAGGCTACAAGGGGAAGATGTCCTCCTGTTTTCCCAGCGGTCTAATAAAGTTATGTAAACCTCCGGATTTTGTTGAGACTTTGTTGAGCCATGTTTGCTAAATAGTTTCAGAAGTGGTATATCAAATTCGCCCAGGTGACAATCCTAAAGCTGGGAGGATGCTGAGAATCCAGGGAAAAGCATCAGTGATTCACCTACCTATTCATGCATTCCTCACATTGACAGCCAACCTACTGGCCAAGTCCCTCCAGTCAAAATCCATCTTCTGAGTTTGTGCTCTGCTGCTGGGGATGAGAGGGTCAGGGTCTATCAGCGGAGAGTGTGTGAGTTATATACCTTGAGCATGAGATTTGAAGTTCAATTGAAGCTCTTACCAAACCTCTTTAGAAGTACAAAATGTTGTGTGCAAAATGACATGTCAACAATTTTAACTGCAGTTGTTTAGTCAATCAGAAGTATTATACAACGTCCAACAAGCATAGATGGGCATTCATGGTGAGTCGTACAAGAAGCATTACCTTGTGGGCCTTAATATGACCACCACACATTACAACGGGGGATGAACCCACTGGTGCTAAATGCCCACTAAATGGCCACAGGTCACCCTGAGTTTCAGTGTCCAAAAAATCATTGATGAAAAATTTACTGCAGGGAAAAGCAAGGTGCTGGTAAACCACATATGGGTAGTTGAGGGCTCAGTGGATGTGGCTCCTTGAGACCTATGTACCACTAAAATGTTGTTGGCTGGGGTGCTACAGTTCTCAAGTTATTCCACGAAAAACAGTGACCAAAGGCTACAATGCATTAAAACCAAAAAGTGGATTGCTTCGCTTACGTCAGTCAGAATAAAGCCCACTCCATGCTGTAGAGGTGGTTGTGATTGTGGTTGTTATTGATACATGGATTATAGCAATGATATAACACTCAAAAATTCCACAAACTAATGGGGAAGTTAGTTGTCATTAAAATTCATGGTTCTTATCATTGTAAGAGTGCATGTGACCAATCTGTAAAACTAATCAGCTTCAGGAAAGACATCTGCTAAGTTGTAAATTACCACAACAGTAAAATAAAAATAAAATAATTATCAAGCCAGGCATATGAATGTACTTAGTTCACCCTTACAAATTCACCATGGATGGTCTTCTAGATGTCCTTGATTTACACATTTGTTGCACTACTGAGTTTTCAGTTTATGATTATTTATGCTATTACCATAAAATATGGAGAGAAGCAAAACATGGAAGTTTGCCAAAAACCGCAAATTCCCTGGAAGTGCACCAACGATTATAAAATCTTTCTAACCAGTTTTGGCCAATGTTCAGCTACAGTATTCTTCTCAGATGAAAGTCCATTGAGCATGTGTAAAGCATATGAGTAAACATACCTCAGAGAAGAATAAATACTCTACCAGACTGACTCTTAACTGGATCAGCACTGCACCAATTTCCTCCCTATATAGATTTAAACACCAAATAACTAGAAATCCTAGAAATAGGATTCAAGTTGAAAAATACCAGTCTTCTTTCTAATTTACTTTTTCTTTTCTGTTAAATTTTCTCTTCAACTTGTTTAATTCCATTATTCAGTAGTAAGGATACTTAAAATCTATTTAATATTAATGTTCACAAAAAACAGCAAATATGCAAAATAGTATTTTCCTGAGCAGTTCCATTTGCAGTTAATGGCAGCAGTATGCTGTATTTTGGGGCGAAAACAAGAAAATTCAATCCTGCAGCAAACGTATATTTTTATTTAAATGAGAATACATTCAAATGCATCTGTGCTTATGAAGCTAAGATAGAGATTACTAAAAGTATAGCATTCACTGTTTCTGAACATAACATTAACTCAGGTCTTACAGCTGATACATTTCAAGCTTGCACTTTCGAGTGACTCAAATGTTACTGAAATATCTTCTACCAGTAATGGTGAAGGTTTATGTGAGATCTTGTGGTCCAGTTATATTGCACATCTTCTGGAAAGAGAGGCCAACCAATCCATTCATATGAGTCAATGGTAACAGACCAACAGAGAGATTAATCCAACCCAGGTGTGGTGGTGAACTATTTCACTCTTTCCACTGCTTGCACAAGTATTGTCTATTAAGAAGGGCCACCGGAGGAAAACTTGTGACCGGAGGAAAACCAGTGATCCAATCTTAGACATTTAGAGTTTCAGGCATTTGGGTATGCAAAGCAACATTTGGATAAGCCTGGGACATTGGGCCTTTTGAATTATGAATTTGAATTTTGACATTCACATGCTGGGATAGACGTTTAGGAGAAAGGGCCTCAGTTCAGACTTGCTCCCTGAGTCATGGTAGTAGACTGTGCTGAATGTCAAAGTCATTATATTATGCCATCCAGAGCTCAGCACTGTTTGGGGGGGGGGGGGGGGGGGGTCTCAGTGGGTCACTTGTCCTGAGTCACTAGATGCATGACCAAAAACAAAAACAGATAGCCCACACATGCAGTTCCACGGCCTCCCCACAGACAGCTGAGACACAGAGGACTGTTGCTTATGTTCTCATGTTCTCTATTGTTTATCTGTCAACTATTGATTAACATACACAGAATTTCTATGCTTATGGAGACACTGTCCTAACCAAAAACTGGTGGAAAAAACTACAGCACTTTTCTAAGTGAATTTGGACCTGTGGGTCTTACCTACCTCCAGACAGACCTGAGGCCTTGACACTTCCTTCCAAGTTTCATCACACTTTGTTCCAGAAAGGACTCAATGCCTAGTTGGCCCGTGTGTGGCATGGCCTGGGGGAGGAGTTAAAAAGCCGTTCCATTTGTGTGTCCAAAAAAAGAGCAACAAGTTAGAAACCTCATGCTGAGCAGCAGTAACAACAGGCCTTGAAAAGTCATCAGCAGGAGGAAGAGGCTTTTAGCTGCTGTTCTGGGTATCATAGTCAGATCCCCTACCGGTGGGAACCCAGCCATCCAGGCCAACCTCACTGGAACCTTGAGCCTCTAGAAACTCAGGCTGGCCAAGATAAACCTGCACACTGTGTGATGCCTGGAGAAGATGGTAGTGTGGATCCTCTCCTCTACTGGTGTCGGTGATTACACTCTTGGATGGTTCTCATCCCGCGGGTCATTTCCAACATCACCCCCCATCCTCTCACTGCCAGCGGTGCAGACCCAGTTGGGAGTGTGTTGGTGGAAGTAGAGCATGAGTGGGAGGAGGTTCCCTGTGGAAGGGAAGTGTGTCTTCCCCGGTCAGCAGAGGCAGTGTTTCACTCACACAAGCGTCCCTGTCAGCTGTGATGGTTCATGGGGAAGCCCTATGCTACTTCATGGGAGATTGACTTGCGGTGTAAAGATTCTGAGTTCCTTAGGCCAATATTATCCTTCTTCTAAAAGCAATAACATCGATCAGTGCGTGGCCAACACCCACAGACATTTCCTGCCTTCCGCCCAGAGCGGGAGGGAGGGTGTGCCTGTTGGTCTCCGCTAAATCAGATGAAGAGCTTTATGAGGCTGAAAATAATCATCTCTCATTAGTGCTCTTTATCAGGCGTTAGGAATGGCATCAATGGCAAGAGGAATTTTTCCTAATAATTACAAAGCTCTGCACATAAAATGAAGAATTTCTGAAAAGCTCTTAAAAAATGTGCTCTTCCATTATATCCGGTATCCGGCCAGCTGTTTAGAGTAGGTTTAAAAGGAATTCTTTTGCTGTTACGAAGAGAGGTCTGCTGAGGACTGCAGCCATTCAGTTTCTCTGCATAGTTCCTGATTGAAAATAAAATTCTCAAATGACAACAACAACAACAAAGTTATTGGGTAATCAGGTGATGTGCTCCCCAGTCATGATGCTAGTGATGATAACTATGGGAGGCTGAGAAGGCAGACTGGTTTGATACTGTGAGAAGTGATGATTCAAATGTTCTTTTAAAACAAAAGTCTCTCAGCATTTGGCTGTAGTTGCCATGTGCTGTCTCTCCTCATCTCCCAGCATGGTGCCTTTTGTTGTGCTTGGCATGCCCCAGGAAGGGAGGCCTGTGGATACACTCCGAGGAGTGTGAACTTGACCTGGGAAAGGGGAGCCATAAAGTGCTCCTCACCAGCATGATGGCTTCTACTCTCTGTTTATGAGCCTGTTTACTCTTGCTCATAAGATCCAATCTGCTGAGCCCTGATTTATTAGCCTCTACCAGGGCTTGGGCTGTGTTCAGGTAAGCCATGGCATACAGCATGCTACACCATTAAGCACTGCTTTCCCCACCAACCTCCTACCACAGTACTATCCAGAGGGCAGGGCAAGGTTTATACAGGCGAAAGAAAAACATTTAATTACAAAATACGTAGAATACCCTCATATTTCATCTTGTGAAAGAACTAAAATTAGTTGAGGATAAGCACTACATCATATGCATACTTTACATGTGTACAATTCATATGTGCGTCCATGTATTGTGTAAAAGTTCACCTCTCATTCAGATGAAAAACTTATTTACTTATCCAATAAATGTTCAACAATCAATGAACAGATTGACAAACTATTTGGTATCCCTGTGACCCTGAAGAATGTCAAGTCATTCATTGGTAGAAATGTGGAAGGACTGGCAGGATTATCTGCTGACTAACAAACCCCCTCTGACTGGCTTAGGGAGAGCCAGAGGCTGTGGAGGGATCACTTGCTGCTGCTGCTGCAGCATGTCCATGGCAAGTGGCCCTGAGCTGGCCACCTCTGGGCTGGCTCTGACAGATGCAGCTCTAGAGAGCCTGCAGCAGAGTGAGCACGCTCATGACAGCACAGTTTGCCACTGTTTTTAATTAGAGTCCTGGAGGGAAGAGTCTAGACAGCACATCTGGCACAGTGAAGCGAAGCCCCTGTCTGTTCTTCCCAGTCTCTCTGGGGGAATGTGAGCCATGGCAAGGGAAGCCCAGCTGCACAAATCTGATCCTGCTCCTGCTTTCCTCACCTCACAGAGCTGGCTGTGCCTTATTCTCCCTCCTCCTTTCTCTCCTCTCACTTTCTCTCTTCACTCTCTTCTCGCTGTACTTCTCCCTTCTTCTCTCCAACCCTCCCCTCCTCCAACCTGGACCAATTTCTCCAGAATCAGCACCTGGCATCCATGGATATTAGTTGTCATGGACTCTCTCTCTCTCTCTCTCTCTTTCTCTCTTTCACACTGGGTTCAGAGCAAGGCATGGCACCTATTATAAAACGTGATTATTTCTGACAAAAGAAGTGCTTTTAGAAGAGCCACTAATATTTGTTCACATTATATGTCTGCCACTTAAGAAATGTTTGTTTTCTCTTGAAAATGAGCAAAGGGAGGAATGCTGGAAAGAGCCTGAGGGAAGGTCACTGGGGTATGTTGCAATAATGAGAGACAGATTTTCTGTGAGATGTTAAGGGAGAACTGTCACTCAAATAGAGCTGGGCAACTCTAAAAAGCTGCGTTTACCAGCCTAATGGCTACATATGTCTCTACTAGCATGTCTTCTAGTTTAACTTCTAACTTATAAGAAGAATACAGATGCATGTAGATTTGAGAAGCATTATAAAAAAACTGGATAATTTTTCACCTGGATTACAATGATCTACCTCAATGATTCTTCATTGTGTGTGTGTGTGTGTGTGTGTGTGTGTGTGTGTGTGTGTGTGTGTGTGTGTGTGACTGACGTGTGCAATTGTGTGTATTCTAGTCAGACTATGACTCACCATCTCCAGCACTCTCACTGCTGGAATGTTCCCTCTGCCGCTTCGTAAATCAGCCTCCACATCTGGCCATGGGATTGCTGGGGCGTCGTTCCAGTCCCGGCACTGAGGCGTCTGCCGTGCGACACATTCAGCACACGTCGCCTCTAATTCACAGGGAAATTGGAGCTACTTTTCACCTTGTTTTCTCACAGCCCAGCACATGGGCCGAATGGGCCTCTGAAGAATATTGTGAAACCTATCCATGCATCACCTTTGATTAGAGCTGGATGCCTGTCTTCCCTCAGCACAATCAACCAGCAGGCCAACGAGAGAATCTCCATGCCATCCCTCCCAACCCAAACTCAAGCAATAAAAGCAGGGAGGACATATCATATCATACCATGCTGACCCCCGTGAATATCACACACAAATAGAATCCAGGCCGAGCATAAATGGCCTGGTGTTTGGAAGGAGAACTCAGAGCATGAGCACTTGAACTCTTCGCATACTTAGGCCTGATGATCTGATATGCTCCCGGCTGCACAAGATTTGAGCAGGGAGATGAGTTGGGCCTGGAAGGACTTTGCTAGTTGCTGCAGTCCAGAAACGGTGCATCCAGTCACATCTGGGTTTGGTCAGTTTCAGTTAACCCAAATGGAGTTTTCTTTGGGAAGAGCCTAGAAGAAAAAGAATCTCCTCCTTTGCAGTATTTCCTTTTAGTCACAATCCTTTAAAGGACTGGAAATCTGTGCTGTTGCACACTTTGTTGTATCCACAGCAGACTAGAATTGAATAGCTTCACTAAAATGCTTAGCGTTCTTGTGAATTTTTGACTCTAAGGAGGCTCAGGGTAGCTTCACCCTTTAGAACTGCTCCTTCTGCATATCTCACCAAGTAAAACAGACAAACATTCAGCGAGTTAAGTTACAGCCCAAGAGGGGTTTTTGGAGCCCCCAGAACACACCTACCCCACGACCCCTCTTACCAAACAAACAGATGTCTAGGATCTTCAGGTGAGCTCATCTGTGTCCATTTGGAGTCAAAGGTTGCTCTCTGAGGTCGTCAGGTTCACATACCAGCATGGAGTCCCTAAGAGTTATAACCTTTGGATTTTGACATGGCCTCCAGTCATCACAGACAAGGTGCAGTCGCACCTTTGAGACCAAGCACCCCAGCCACATTTTCCAGCATGCATTTGTTGTTGTATGCACTGATGCATATTCAGTTGCACAAACACAAATGACAGATGCGCAAAAATATTCTCGAATCAGGCTGAATCCAGACAGAATAACAACAGCAGGAGATTAGGAAATTGGTCTAACAAGCATCTACTGCTGTGGTTAAAAAGCACAAGGCTTTACAGTTCAAACAAATTCCTCCCTGCCCTATAAATTCTCTCCCGTGAACACATGTGTGTCCAACAGCCTACAAGCTGCCCTGTATCTGAGGAAGCCTTTGGTTTACAGATGGAGATCATAAAATGATACCTAATATCATAGTCAAAGAAATCCCACCAGAGTCCTGTGTTTGAAATCTGATGAGGGAGAACCTCAGTGATGTTCTGACATTGGCAGTTGATTTACCACTAAGACAAGCTGAGGTCTATCTTTAAGCAGTTATCTGCTAACTCAAACTAAAGTTTGAGAGAGAGAGAGAGAAAGCGAAGGGGAAAGCAAAGCTATCTGAAATATAGCCTTTGATATGCATCTTGAGCCAGCAATTCAGTCTGAAGGTCTTTGCAGTGCCCATGGGCAGGCCCTGGAATGCAAGCACAAGGCATTGTGTTGAGAGGTTTGGTTTCAGAAGCTGACTGATTACAGAAGGCTTATGTGCAAACACAAACTCTTCAAATCCACAACTTGAGATTTCTCTATTTTTACATCACTAGAGGAACACACCTCCCTTCTCCCCTCCTCCTTACTGACCTCTTCGACTGGCATACTCTCACATTTGTCAACAAACTCTCGGCTGCATATTCACACACATCCAAATCTAAATCCATCCTCCAGGAAAGTGTCATCTCAATGTCCCTCATAGAGGCACCTAATGGGCAGAAAGCCACCCAGAAATCCCAAAGAATTTCTGTGAACCAGCAAATGATGGAAAGTTCTTTTGGAACATCTTTGTGATTGCTTTAACACAATGGCAAACACACCATTGATGTGTGAGACTATGCAATGAGAAAATATGGAAAAGACATACATTATTTGCCAAATGTGAATCTTTCACTGTTCGTGACTTCACCTGCCTTTTTTTCATTTGGGACATTGAAGTCCAATTACTTTGATCGCGAGACCTTCTCATTGTCTCCAAAGGAGGTGGAAAACAGTGTAGTAATATAGTGTCCCCCAGCTAAATTTTATAGAGCTGGGACTGCAGATAGGGCCATCCACGGTTATTAAATAAGTATTTGTGATCTGTTACTGACTCATATAACCCATTAAATGTGGGTTTTAATGCACAAAACTAGCTGTGCCTCCTTCACTATGCATTGGGAAAGAAACTGTGGTGGGACTCAATTCAATTTTTGTGACTTTACTAGAATGGAAACTACATAAATTGCTCAATGGGAAAGAACATAAAAATGTAATTAGTAAAAAAGTGCGAGAAACAAAAATATATTGTAACAACAAAATGATCTCTCCTTAATCTCACATCGATCAAAGGGCAATGACACACTGATGTTGAATGTTTGTCAGTAAATAAAGGCATAAAAAGTCTTCATTTCTCTCTCCATTACTCCCTTACTCTCAGTCTCTTTCTGATTCTCTGTCTGTCTGGAAGCTATTAAGTGAATAGCAGATATGAACTCTGAGGGATAAAGTCCAGAGAGGCAGCATAGGCCTATTATGTAACTCACACATTTTAAATTGTTCATCAAAGAGGGGCAACACATCATACAGAGAAGTCTTTAAAGGAAAAGCCCAGTGTAAATCAACCCAGATCCCTGTTGCTTGAGCTCACTAAGTACTGTCAGCAGGAGGAGGAACAACATCATTCAGTACAACACAGACAGAATTTGTGAACTAGCAGCTAATACTTAGAGTGGCATTGACAAGAGAAACTGAGCTTCATTGCCATCATTAGTTACTGTTAGCTGCAGTCCTTGTTGTATCAAATGCTGTCATTCCTCGTTCTATCGACAGCACTGGGGATAGCAAGCAGGGATAACGGTCGTTTATCACTGGGTTTTCCTTTAAAGGCCTAACAGAGCAATGCTTCATTTGACAGCTTGACCAGAGTCAGAGCTAGAAGGACAGCACTGCAGGTCAGTGTGACTGCAGCTGTTTGTTTACATGCTACTATCAAAAATTCATCACACAAACAGACTTTACTATATACATTACTAAATACAAACTCATCTGTTTGAAATCGCAGTACTGCATTTCACATGATTTCAACATTGTGAAAGGTAGCTGTATCCATGCAGTATAAGCTTGCGATATGGGAGGTGGCTGTCACTTTCTTCCGATTCTTGACAAGATTATTTGCATAAATCTATCCAAATGATCCAGTGCCAACTGTAACTTGCCAACGTGCCAACTGGACTTGAAATGATCAAGTCCATCTTCACCTCTTTAAATGTCACTTCATGAAGAAAATGTTATCTTCAACATCAATTGCATCATAGCATACAGTAATGGACTTGACCTCAGGTTCACTGCTAAATAAATAATGTGTGTTTTAGGATCTGTTGAGACTAAAGTGCTTTCGAGGGCTCCCTGTATCTCCCTGTTTTTCTGTCAAATCCCCATAGATAAGAGAATCTGTTTGATCTATCAGTGAAAGACACCTTCTTTATTTCCAGTAGCCTGGGATTGAATCTGAAGAATTTTCCAAGAAGCAGAAATCCTTCCAGGAATCTTGCTCATTTATTATGTGAGGGATGTGATTCAAGACCAAAACGGAACGAAAAGTTTGGAGGATGAGAAGACAGAGAAGAAAACAAAAGAAGAATGAACCTTAAAGACAAGCCAAACTGTTTCCTGACCATGTCTCTAACATTGGCACTCACTGTGAAGTTGAAGAACAACGACATAAATCTGTCATGGGCACTGCCATGATAGGTCTTGGAACTCACTTTCCAGAACAAAACCATGTATGTTACATTCCGGGTGGCTCTCTGATTGCACATAGGACTGATTCTAATGTTGTTGGAATACCTTAGAGAAGGTACTGCCGAACTTCTGTCACAAACACCCTCCATCACTCAGCCTCCTGGACTCATTCGACGGCTGTGATTCCTGAGAGCACATGTAAATATTAATGTACCTTGAAATGCTTTTTTTGTCAACTGTTTCAATGACTTGAAACCTGACATTACCAAAATCAGCACATGTTTCACTTGCCAGGTAAGGAAATAGTCTGGAACACTTCAACTTCACTTCAAAAACATTATTTAGTGTGGACTAATAATTACTATTACATCTCCCATATTCAGCTGTATCTGTGCCTCATTTATACATTTCTATTTCTACATTAATGTATGTATGGCAGTGTCTTGTCTTAAGCACAGGAGTTCTCAAATAACAAGAAACATATTTTGACAGATTCTGCACTGGCAACACTTTGACATTTTTTCTGCTCTCCACATCAGACTATGTCTAAAATAGACGCAAAGAGTTATACTGCATACTCTAAGATAGTGTGTTAGGTCATTTGCCATATTTGAACCATAAGTAGGGTCAGACTTCATACCAGGTTTTAAATATTCTTCAATTTCATTTTTATTCATTTTATTCATTAATTTTGTAATATTCGTATATTTGGATGTGGCAGGGAATGAAACTCTAATTCATTCATTTATATTTATAAATATAAATATACTATTTAATTAACTCCCTAGACCAGAATGTTTATGCCAAATAACAAAATATAACAAAAATGTAAAAACTTTGCAAACGTTTGGTGAATGTGTGGCTGGATGGAATTTGTGCTTACTGCACTACTTTGTGATGCCGTGGCAGAACCATACCAACACCACTCGGTGAAGGAATGTTTCGTGTCAACTCGCCCGTCTTTGATAGCCTACTGCAGGGGGCGCAAAAATCTGGGCTCGATTAACTGCATCAATCTCATTATTCTAGGCATGCTATGCTGAAATTATAGCTTTTGGGTAGTGGTTACGAGACAGTTTAGGCGCGGCCATTAAGTATTTAACTATTTCAGACTTTTGCTTTAGATGCCCAGACAGCCTACCAATGAAACCCTCGAAGAATATGCATTTGAATATGAGCATCGTCTAAACTGACTGAGGCAGATCGGTGAATTAATTTGTAAATTACGTGATCTCGCGCCCTCGTCCTCAACTCTGAGCCTTGGGCAAGGTATTTTTCACAAATGCATAGACAACTGAAATATTACAAAGAAACAACAGTATCCATTCTCAAAGACGCGTTCTCTCTCTTTCTCTCTCTCTTTCTCTCTCAAACTCCTCCTTGAAACCAGATCCGCTGCACTGACTCTAATGATAAAGAAGGCAGGGTTTTTCAAAGGGGGACGAATGGGCTAGATGTCAATGTCAGACAGTGCATCGCAGGAACATTCCTGACCCACAAGGACGTGTAGCCTACAGGTCCAATTTTCAACAAATGCAGACCTAACCTAATGTTTCACCTTGCTCACGGCATCATAGAGTAAACAGGCCGGTGCGTGCTGGAAACAAGCACTCTGCCGGGCAACTTTGTATTTTACGCACCGTCAGAGTTCTTTGCGCATTGGGTTTGGCTCCATAAAAGTCAATTAATGAAGAGAGTGGATACTCAGAAAGGCTGTCATACTCCGTTGTTTCCGATTATTGAATTTCAAAGGACTACAGATCTCACTCAGGTGAGTATAATCTGGAATCTGTGTTGGATCAAGTCTTTCCTCGGATATTAGTGTTTAATTAAATCAATCCCGATATAAACATTTGCATGGATTTGACCCATTTTAAACATCGTAATGAGTAATGATCAATAATCAGAGTGACAGCTAACAGCAGAGTGACAGCTAATTCAAAACCACAGTACTTTAGAACTTTCAATGATCATTCCGTAATTTAATTGATGTACTTACGTCTGTCACCGCCTGTCCATATAGATTGTTTGAGATAAGTAGTTGCTGTTCAAGAAGGTCCATTTAGGTACTTAGACAAGTCGTTTGTTAATTATGATTTTCGGCTGTGAATTCTAATTAAGTTCTTTTATTTTGAAGGGTTTATAATGTTTTTTCGGAGATGTCGCGCGTGGTTCACACTGTTGTTCCTCAGCTCTTCTGTCCTTACACAAGGTAAATGACGTGCATTAAGCTGGTTTAATATTTTTGAGAGATATGGTTATTGACATAATTTTATTAAATCGTTTATCAGATATTATGGTTCTGCCACTCATCCTTCCAACACCTCACATGTTTTTGCAGTGGTGGAGGATGAAACAGTGTTTGACCTGTTTGAAACCAGCGGTATAACGCGCAAAACATCAGGGGTAAAGTTGTTCAAGGGCCTGGACAGCGATTTACCCGCTTACCGCTTCATTCGCTTCGACCAGTTGCCCTCGGTCACCGCTGCCTCGCTGCAGCAACTGCTCCATCAAATCCAGAACAATGAAGGGTTCGTCTTCACGGCCAGCATGCGCCAGGACCGTACCTCCCGTGGCACTATAATCTCCCTCGAAGGCCCAGGGGAGCGACGTCAGTTTGAAGTGGTCTCTGATGGCCGAACCAACACCCTTGACCTAGTGTATTGGTGGGCGGATGGATCGCGCAATATTATCTCTTTTGAAGACGTGGATCTGTCTGACTCGCAATGGAAGAATCTTACGCTACATGTACACGGGGAAACAGCTACCCTTTATGTGGGATGTCGTTTGATTGACAGCTTCATTCTCGACGAGCCTTTCTACGATCACCTGAGCGCCGCTGGGGGTCGCATGTTTGTTGCCAAGGGTTCTGCCCGGGAAAATCATTTCAGGGTGAGTATGTTCTGAAGAGGAACATATGGTATTGCGTTTACAAGTGACTCACAGCAGCCCTTTCCCATACATCCAACACGTTTCATGACATGGGGGAAGATATGTGAACCCGTGTAAGATCGTGCTGGTGATGGCAGTAATTAGTGCTACAAGCAAAGGTTACCAGTGTAATTAAGAACTAATGTGTGAATTACATCTTTTAAGAGTCAAAGTCAAATCAAAATTTGGCCAAACACACGACTTAATCCTGCAGTCCGCTTATACTGTTCATGGATCCGTTTTTGCCACCTGTCGAGTGTGTTTGATGCCGTTTCTGTTGTCTCTTCAGGGGGTTCTCCAGAGTGTGCGCTTCATCTTTGACACCGCTCTTGAGGATGTCTTGGAGAGCCGAGGGTGTGTCCTCTCCATGCCAGGTACTTTGCGCAGTTTCTTTACTTACACACACAAAATCATGCACGCACACGCACACACACACACAGAGCGAGCGAGTGAGGGGGTAACATTTTTCGAGAACTTTTTCGATTATCGAAGGGTACATTTTATTTAATCACATCTTCATTGCCAGATGATTGCTGATGTGCCTTTTTTGCCCCACTTTGGAGAATGTCTGTGGATATAGATAGACTTTAATTCTGAGGTTCCAACCGCTTAGCTCCATCGTTAACCTTACCTGACTTCAACTTGGAAAAGTATGCCACTATGCCAGAGGAGCTAAACTCGCTGCTCCCCTTTACTGGTCATGGGGTCAGATTTATTATTTGTGTTTAACAAATGTCTTGACTTAAGACAACATTTGAGGCTAGTTAAACAGTGTGGCCAGTCTTGGGTAGTGCCTATAGGAAAGCATTCATTTTCCTTCTTGGTGTATTTCACTGCGGAGGGAATAGTGTGTCCCTAAAGAGCACGTGAACCTAAAGACCAGAGTTTGTTTTTCATGCCTTACCATTAATCTGACTTTGGACAGGGATGGATTTCTCAAGAATGTTGCAGTGTAATTTTGTGGACTTAGGGGGTTTGTTTGAATGCTGCTCTGGGAACTTACGCTATGATGTCAGCCCAGTTTGCGAACTCACTGTCAGCCTTCTGGAAAAAGTGGAAACTCCACAGCGGGCTCGAAGACACCCCCCCACCCCACCCTCTCTCTCTCTCTCTCTCTCTCTCTCTTCATCCCCGGGTAGTTTTCGGCAGTTGGCGGCTGTCTGAAAAAGGAGCTCGTGCATCCGCGGTCTTCGCGCAGTAGGCTTCTGGCCGCTGGGCAGCGCGCCATCTGAGAAAGCCATCAGAGGGTTTGGCATGTGGCTGAAAGGTGTGCATACTGTCTCACCCGTCAGCTTGAGGAAAGTAGGTCACCCATCAGCCTCAGCCAGCTGGATGTTTTATCTGTTATCTGCTTCATGTAGTCAGTCACATCATCACATAAGGCTGGAAAAAAACTTTTTGTGCATTTTTGTGTTTCCCCCTTCTCTCTCGCTCCTTTAGCTATCAGTGCATGGCATTCTTATTACTAAAGCCTTATCAGTGGCAGGTTTGCTATTGCTATTACCACTTCCATCCTCACCTCTTTCTCTCTTTTTGCTCTGGCTTCCTACTATATACACACAAACACACCAAGCACATTTTCAAGTGCTCATTGGAGAGTTGAATGGGTATTTCAGACCAAAGTGGTTCCAGAATGGCCATGTGATTTAGAGCCCAGTGTAGTGCTTAGTATCCAAGGGATATCAGAGGGAACCTATTCAGCTGGGACCTGTTCTACATTTCACACATTCATATTACTCTTTTCATAAACATGTGTCCAAGCACTCGACCAGAAGTAAGCATGATGGGGTAGTGCAAACAGTACGTTTCTCAGTGGAGTCAAACAAGACTGATTACACTCCTTTTTTTGCTGTGTCCCGACTCATTGTGGGAAATTTGATGGGGAAATTGCTTTGATTGTTTCAGCCAAGTAGTTTTAAGACTGAACATGTCTTTGAGTCCTTGTTTCACTTGACTTGACTTTTCCATATGGGATGTATTATGTGGAGAGTGACCCAGCAGTGTGATGATCAGGTGTGGCGCAGGTACACTGTTTGGCCATCTGCTGTCCAGCTGTGAACTTGTGATCTGTGGAGGGCAGACCGCAAAAGGCTTCTCTCCTTGAGAGAGACTTCCTGTATGGAGACAAGCCCCATTAAGTTTAAGGCTCCAACCCTGCCCTTGACTTTATGCAGTCTTAGTGTCCTTTGTCATGGTGTCTAAAATTAGCCCTGACCTCGTCAAAAGAATCAGGTATTAAAATGATAGGCCCCGGCCTTGTCATTGAGGCTTAGTCAGTCATTCATTTTTTTCTTCAAAGCAGTTGAAGGTCTCAGTTGAGTGTGTTTGCGGGCGTGTGTGTGTGTGTTTTTGTGTTTGTGTGTGTATGTGTGTGGATGTGTGTGTGTAATCAGAGTCTATTGCTAACAGGTTTGGTCACTGTGCCAGAGAAAACCCTCAGCTGTTTAATTCTCTGTGGGATAGTTTTCCATGCTGATGATGGTCACCCTCTCTCTCCCTCTCCCCCACTCTCTCCCTCTTTTCCTGCTGAGTTTGGGATCAAAGTTGAGTCCCAGACTAAATGGGCCTCTGTTTGCTGAGCCTCAGAGTCATAACCCAGCTCAATCAACCATTTCACAACACACAACAACATGCTTTGTGGTAAAACAACACCCCATCAACCATATTGGAGGTTGTAAGATTTTCATGAGCATACTCTGTTTTCAGGAGCCTGAAGGAACTGACCCAGTTAAACACATCATATAAAAGCTAAATGTTAAACCACATCATATTAAATCCAAGTCTGTCTACCACCACTCTTGTTTCTTGTCCTCTCTCTCTCTCTCTCTCTCTCTCTTTCTCCTCAGAAGAGGCCAACACCGTGAGTGAGAGCACGGAGCTGCTAGACGTGCCATCGTCTATCGCCACCAACCTGATTAGCCCCAACACTGATGCCCCTTCCACAGGTTCCGAGGACACAATGTGCGAGCACTCGTGCGAGGAGCTCACCAACCTCTTCCAGGAGCTGAAGGGGCTCCGGGTGGTCGTGGGCAACCTCATCGACGGCATGCAGAAAGTGGTGAGTTAGAGTAACCCATCCCCACCAACCACAACCACCCCCTCTCCCAACCCTGTGTCCAGTACCTAGAAGTTAGCCAATTAGCCTGAGCATTTGGTCGGACAACTGAAGAGATGGGATGTTTGCTTTGGTGAGAGACTGTGTTTTCCTTGAACCGAAAGAGGCCTTAACAAGTCAAGAACTGCACAGATTTTTCCAAGTGCTTTCCCCCCGCTCTCCTCTCTTCGGCCCTCGTAAAGCTGTAATTGAAACATAATTGGTGTGTACCTACATACTTTTGGAAGGAATGTTTGCATAGTAAATCATAAGTGTTTTTTCACCCTGCCAGTTTTTTGGTGAAATTTACGACTCAGCAGATTGGTAGATTCAGTACTGTATGTCCTAGTGAAGCCTCCGTTGGGCATTCCCCCCACTGGGCATTCCCCCGCTTTTAGCATTGGGCCCACTCATCAGACTGACAAAAAGCCATCTCATGTTTACAGACGGAGGAGAACATTGCCATGCGTGAAGCACTCGCTAAGCTGAAGCTCCCTCAGAACTCTCTGGATCAGAACACATGCTGGCAGGATGGACGTGTCTTTGAGGACAAGGAGGACTGGGTCGTGGATAGCTGCACCAAATGCACCTGTCAGGTAAATGGACAAAAAGAGAAGAGACACAATTGTATTAAACAGCTTTGCTGTACATCAAACCTGTCCATCATATCAATATACAAGACGTATGAACATATTTATACTTAAGTCATATTTTTGGTTCATGACAGGAAGGGAAGGTGGTGTGTCGTCAGATCACATGTCCTCCAGTGGCGTGTGCCAGTCCTTCCTTTATTGATGGAGAGTGCTGCCCTGTCTGCTTGCGTATGTCTCTGCATTCATATACAGACATTCAGCACTTTACACACAGCCATATGCACTGACAAATGATTAAAGCTGTATGAATGTGTGTGCGTGTGTGTTTGTGTGTGTGTGTGTGTCTGTGTGTGTATCTGTGTGGGTGGGTGGGTGGGGGTGGGTGTATGTGTGTGTGTGTGTGTGTGTGTTTGCACTCTTAGCCATGGATAGTGAGGATGGTTGGTCCCCGTGGTCGGAGTGGACACAATGCACAGTGACATGTGGCACAGGGACGCAGCAGAGGGGCCGTTCCTGTGATGACAGCAGCAACACCTGCAGCGGGCCGTCTATCCAAACTCGCAAGTGCAGCCTGGGGAAGTGCGATAGGAGAGGTGTGCATCCCAACACACACACATACACACACACACACACTTCATCATTCTCATACCTTACACTCTCATACCTTAGCCTAGTTTAATGTCTTTCTGGAACTGGTGTGTGTGTGTGTGTGTGTGTGTGTAGAGATACCAGACGACTGATGTCTGAGGTTTTCAGACAGGTCTACACATGCAGATCACAGTTTGTATTCCCACCAGAGATGAAATGTCCTCAGATTCCTTAGGAGGGTAATTTGAGCATAGCAGCCATATTTTCAACCAAATGGTTTTAAGCAATGATTTATGAGGTCATTTTTGTAGTATTTTTCTTAATATACTGACGACCTGATTTTGAAAGCATAAGGATGCATTCAGTCCCATGCTGGCTTATTCCAGGTTCAGAAGTGTTCCTTCCCCATGGTGACACATGATCATGCTCAGGTTGGAGCAGCTCTTTCTTCACTCTCCACAGAAACAAATGGTGCCTCACAGGAAGTGAACCTTTCACTCTGTGGTACCCATAAATGCCAACTCCAGCTGAGCAATGGCTTTAACAGTTTTCCAATAAAATCAGCCTTTATCTTCCCATGCCAGTTGAAGTAGCAAATGTGGCCTTAATATCATGGATCCAAAATTGTATCAGAAGTGAGGAAACCACAGAATCTTTTTTCCAGTTTGGAAAAAGTGTTTCAAGTTCATTTGATTTTGACGTGTGTCGTAATGGTGATTGCTGTGGGCTGTTTATCTGCAGTGAAGCAGGATGGTGGCTGGAGTCTGTGGTCACCCTGGTCCTCGTGCTCCGTGACGTGCGGAGATGGGCTCATCACACGCATCCGCCACTGCAACGCTCCCGTAGCCCAGCTGGGAGGACGCGACTGCGAGGGAGAGGGCAGAGAGACTCAGAGTTGCCAGGCCAGTCCCTGCCCCGGTGAGGAGAACTCATACGGATTCACAGCTCTACACACACACACTCACACACACACATACTGTACATACATAGACATACACAAAATGCGCACAAATGTACATGCAAAAGCACACACATTCACAGAATTTGTGAGCGCATTTATGTGAAAGCACAAACATACACACACACACACACACACACTTACACACACAGCAACACACTGGTGAAACCACAAGTGGGATCCATTCCAATCTTTGCCCTTCCTCTCTTGTCTAAAAAGAAGGAAAAGTGTGATGTCATTCTTTCCACACAGCCCCTCTAGCATCATCACAGCAAGCGAGCGCGCTTGGCGGGCCGGGCTGCAGGGGGATTATGGGTAAGGCACCCGCGGCACGGCCCAGTGAGCGAGTCACATCTGGGCCAGAGGCCGGGATCAGTCAGCGCTGAGCTGGAAACTCATGGGGCTTAAGGGCTCTGGCAGCTGCTAGACTGGGTGTGTGGTTTCCACCACAGAGATACATCCTCATTCACAGCAAGGCCCTCGACAACCCGGTCCAGTTACCGGCGCTGCACCACTCACATAACCAAACTCCTCCATATTAGCACCGCATATGTTAACACTCAGCATACATTATGTCCCCATCATTACGTAACGCCCAGGGCAGCGAGCCGAGCCCAGAGCACAGACGTTGCAGGCTCATTTTCAGACCATTAGGATCTGGGGTCAGACCTACCCCGTGCCCCTTGCTTAGTAATGGCAATTTAATTTTATGGACTTTTCACAAAGCATTGTCTGGTCACAGCGCTTTGTGGTACATAGAACAAATGGCCCCATAAAAATGTAACTGCGGACAGGTTCAGTGTTCCTGATCTGGTCTGCACATGGAGTGATGATTATTATCGGAATGAGCAGAATTCCTGCCGTGGCGTAAATAACCTCAGATGTTCCTTCAAATGTCACTGTGCGCAGATGGGGAACCATGAGCACACATCATCTGGCTACACATTTTTATAACACTGATTTATGCAGAAAGCTCCACCTGGTGTATGCTATTTGCTGGAAAAGGGAAAGGAATAAAAAAAAAAAATAGGAAGCGATCTTGTTTTATGAAACAGGGCCTGAAACGGTCTCTGTCTGAAGTATTTTAGTGACTCTTCTTGATGGATGTGTGTGTGTATGTGTGTGTGTACAACTGCAGTTGACGGAGGTTGGGGGCCGTGGTCGCCGTGGGCTACCTGCTCAGCGACATGTGGCGGAGGCCTGAAGAGTCGCATCCGTGAGTGCAACAGCCCCGTTCCTGAGCATGGTGGCAGAAAGTGCATGGGTGACGCTGTGGACAATGAGCCCTGTGGACGGAAGGAGTGCCCAGTGGGTAAGAGCTCTGGTTTTGTCTCTGCCTGTTTTATCTCCCTCTCTCTCTTTCTGTCCAGCTCAGTCTCTCTGTCTCTCGCTCTCTCTTTGTCTATCTCTCTCTGTCTTTGTGTCTCTCTCTCTCTATGTATCCATCTCAGTTTCTCTGTCTTTCTCTCTCTCTCTCTGTCTCTCTCTTTATGTGTTCATTTCAGCCTCTCTGTCTTTCTCTCTATGTGTTTATCTCAATCTCTCTGTCTTTGTCTGTGTCTGTCTCTCTTTCTCTGTCTCAGTCTCTATGTACCTCGCTTGCTTAAGTTATTTCCTTTGCCTTCATCTCACTCTCTCTCTGTCTCTCTCTTTCTGTCTGTGTGTGTCTCTCTCTCTGAATGATCTTGGTGTTGTGTTGACAGATGGGTGCCTGTCTAACCCCTGCTTTGCCGGAGTGGAGTGCAGCACGGACAGTGAGGGCTCCTGGGAGTGTGGGCCGTGCCCAGCAGGTTACCGCGGCAACGGCACCTTCTGTGAAGACGTCAATGAGGTTAGTCAAAATTACTGACATCTAATTTTGGCATAGAGAAGCTTGTCTGGGGCTTCAGCCATTGAATCAAGACCTGATGTCTGTGCCGCCCTTTCCTGCCCTGGGCAGTGTGACCTGGTGTCAGACGTGTGCCATAAGGTGGATGGGATCCAACAGTGTGTCAACACTGACCCAGGCTTCCACTGCCTGCCCTGCCCCCCACGCTTCAAAGGCAGCCAGCCCTACGGCATGGGCGTGGAGTCTGCCAAGACCAACAAGCAGGTCAGACCAGTGCTGACTTTTCCTTTCCCTCTTCCTTGTTCCACCCACTTTTGATCTCTTGTTTTCATTTTTTCTCAACTCTTCTCATCTTCCTACATTCCACTCCTTTCTTCCTCTATTCCTCCCTTCTCCTCCCAGAGTCAAATCTTATAATGACAAGCTTGTTCTGCATGTTGACTCTCGGCCTGTCCCCTGCAGTTGTGTGAGCCGTACAACCCCTGCAAGGACAACAGCCACAGCTGTCATCGATTTGCCGAGTGCATCTTCCTCAGCCACACCACTGAGCCCATGTACAGGTGCGAGTGCCGGGTGGGCTTCGCTGGGGACGGCATCATCTGTGGAGAGGACTATGACCTGGACGGCTGGCCCAACTATGACTTAGCCTGCAGATCCAATGCTACCTACCACTGCAGGAAGGTACTGCATCACCTAGAGTCACCCAAACAATAGCAGTAGAGTTGATTCATTTCCCTGTACTCTGTGAGAGCATGAGGTGCATTTTAAAGAATTCTATGTAGTTTTCCAACAAGATATTTTATGATAAAATAAGATTTGGAATTGATTGGTTTGATTTGGTTTGGTTTGGTTGACCTACAGTCCAACAGTCATCCTCCATGACTGTTGGACCAGCCATCCTCAGTTCCACTTGTCCAGGAGGGTTATATGCATGGTGATATCGCTGCCAACTATAGCATGTAATTGTGCTCTTTGGACCACAGGAAGTAAAGGCTTGTGGTGATTGGACCACAGGAAGTCAAGCTTAGACTAGACTGAGCCCTGAAAACAACGTACATAAGCTGAGTACATTCTGTCACTTTCTGACTAGTTTAGGTCAATGTAAATCACAGTATCACAAAAGGGAAACATGTTTGCCTGCAGAGCAAATATGTTTATATAGACATTTCCAAGTAGCTCACACTGTATTTGAACATCTTAGAATTTGCTCACACCTCCACTTTTTCCTGGTTTCCTTTCTCCGTGTTGATTGTTATTTTATGTGGAAGGCATTTCAGTCTTTCCCCGAGGAGCCAGTATTATCTCCATGCTCTTAATGCTTTCCATTTTCAACCTGCGCTCAAACCAGATGTTGGACGTGTTTCACGTGAAGCAGGATTGTTATTGTCTTTTTTTTGTATTGTCTCGCATCAGGAGGTATAGTTTTATGCCTGCTAGCCTTTGCGTGACTGAACCCTCTCTTCCCACAAAGGCTGGGAGATGAGGCTGCACTCAGAGAGAAAGAGAGAGAGAGAGAGATCTTGCAAAACCCACAAAAGCGGTGACATCATGCCTCTCTATACTGATGGATAATTGCCTTATTATGCAATAATACACCCTGGAAAGAAACCAGAACCACAATCTGCAATCTGCTCGACATCATGTGGCAGACAGGTGAAGTCATAACAGCTTATAGTCCCAGGAAAAGAACGGAAGAAACAGAACTATTGTTAAAAGTCAGGGAATAAAATACTCCGCTTTGCTCTTAAAAAGTTTTATTTGGGAATGTTAATATTAGTATTCTTGTACCTTGCCAAAATATTAAAAAGAAATGTTATTTAACTTATGCGATAATATCCACTAGAAAAAACAATATTCACTTGTCTACCATGGGGTTCAGTGCATTCTGTTTGCTTTTAGGACAACTGTCCCAAGCTGCCCAACTCAGGACAGGAGGACTATGACAATGATGGCCAGGGAGACGCCTGTGACAAAGATGATGACAATGATGACATTGTGGATGAGCGGGTAAGACTTTTACTGCAGGGGTTGAACTATGCCAGCAGCAGCACAAAGAGCAGGTTATCTGTCATTTCCACTGTGGTGCATTTATTGTGGATTCCTCCCTTGCAGGACAACTGCCCCCTGCAGTACAATCCTCTCCAGTATGACTTTGACAAGGACGATGTGGGAGACCGCTGTGATAACTGTCCCTATGATCACAACCCGGCTCAGACGGACACAGACAACAACGGAGAAGGAGACGCCTGCTCCCTCGACAAGGACGGTGACGGTACGGAGCCTCCTGCTTGTCTCAACGGGACACACGTGTTTCAGACATTCTCTGTGCTCTGCAAATTTATAACTGTAACACCCTACAGTGAAGGTTATTTATTTCTATCAGGAACATTCACATGGGTTTGTCTACTCATGGCTTGGAGCAAAAACAAGAATAATTGCACAGAAATCAAAAATAATTGCAAAGAAATCGAGACACATGGAAGTGATGAAAGAAAGCATGCTGAATGATGATGGAAAACACATATGCGTGAGAGCACACACACAGACACACACACACACACACACACACACATTCATAGGCGATGTTAAGATGCCACTGTAAGGTCATGTTGGGTGTGGAGTATGGATGTGTGGTTGGAGTATGGATGGAGTTGGGTTGTACACTCCTGATAGTCATTCAGCAGACCTATGACTGGGTGCTCAGTGTGTCTTAGGCCTTTAGTGAGAGGTACAATTTAAAGCTTTCATCTGAGTTTTAGACTTTTTGGAATACAATGTTATGATTTTTGAAATGGTGTAAATGATAAAAGGAAATAGTGCAGCCATTGTAGTAGTGCTTACTGTAGACTCCAAACTCTGGGCAGCGTGTGTATGGTGTATTTGCTGTGGTCTTGCAGAGATTCCTGATGAGCGGGACAACTGTCCCCTCTACTACAACACTGAGCAAAGAGACACAGACCTGGATGGAGTAGGAGATCTCTGTGACAACTGCCCGCTAGTGCACAATCCTCAGCAGGTAACTCACAAAAGGCTCTAGTGTGTGTGAGTGTGTGTGTGTGTGTGTGTGACTGTGTGTCTTTGTCAGTGTGCGTGTGTGTGTGTGTGAGAGAGAGAGAGAGAGAGAAAGAGAGGGAGAGAGTTAGGGTAATAGATGTTTTGGTGTGTATGTGTGTCAGAGCCTGTATTGGAAAGCTGATGAAGCATTTTGTCACAGACCGACGCTGACAACGACTTGGTGGGAGACCAGTGTGACGACAACCAGGACATTGACGAGGATGGCCATCAAAACAACATGGACAACTGCCCTTACATCCCCAATGCCAACCAGGCCGACCACGACAAGGACGGCAAAGGGGACGCTTGCGACTTTGATGATGACAATGACGGCATCCCTGACGACAGGGACAACTGCCGGCTGGTGCCCAACAAAGACCAGTTGGACTCCGATGGTAGGGGAACACAAGAGGAGAACAGGACAGGAAAGAGGAGAGGAGAGAGTAAAAGTGAAAAGAGGGAGGGAAAACCAGAGATGAGGTTTTATGAGGAGTGAAGCCAATATAGAGGAGAAGATGAGAGACGAGATTACCACACACATCACCACCCACTAGGAGCAGCTGCTTGGGGGAATAACACCGTAAAGGCTGCAGAAGGTCTATCGCGCGTGCGTGTGTGTGTGTGTGTGTGTGTGTGTGTGTGTGTGTGTGTGGTATCCAGGGCCAACATAAACACCACAGCACAAGCTCCTTTCGGCTTTGCAATAGGAATGCACCATATCCCAGGGCCTGCTCATGGAGTGTGAAGAATAGCTTTCCCTACAGCAATGGGTACTGATTTGTGAGAGCCGTGCAGAGGGGTCTCTGAGCACGCACTTTCCCCTGTAGATCACCGGAGAGAAAAAGAGACAGAGAGAATCGCAGATGACTGATAATGCCTGGAATGTTCCTCTGGGCTTAGCAGAGTGTAGTTGCCTTGGTGTGTGTACAGCCAAACTCAATTTGGAGCAGAGCACCTATTGTTTTTGGAACTCACTTCATCATCTCTAATAAAGAGCATCCAAATACCTGTCTCCTTAGAAAGGAAAATTACTGGGAACGTATTAAGGTCAGTCAGAGGGATTGTTTTTTAGTGCACTTCAAATAAACAGTTGATGTTAAAAGCAATGAAATGCTAACAATACAGGTCATAAATACTATGGCGATGAGGGAGATATGCAACGGTGAAGTCTCTCCAAGTTCTCTTTGTTTCTCTCTCTCTCTCTCTCTCTCTCTCTGTCTGTCTCTCTCTGAGAGGCTGAGAAGCAAATAATGGCCCAGTGAACACACTGGAAAACGTGTCTCTGGAAGTCATCAAAAGTCCTCAGCCCTCCTCAGAACAATAGTATTGCCAAAGTACTGGAATATGGATACCCTTATCTGGGATTGATAGTGGAGGGTCCAATGGAAGGAATGATCTGAGAGAGATATTTTTACCCCATCAGAAATTATTTCTGAGAAACCTATCGTCTGGCCCTTATCAACAGAATTGGAATTTAATGTTATTCTTCAATTAAAATTTAATGTTATTCTTCAATTAAATTTAATGTTATTCTTCAATTAAATTCAATGTTATTATTCAATTGAATCCTCTGTTTGACTTGTCCTCTCCAATTTATCTCCAGTTTAACTTCTTCATTCGTTTGTTCTGTCTCTCAGGTGATGGTCGTGGAGACGCTTGTAAAGATGACTTTGACAATGACAGCATCCCTGACAGTCTTGACATTTGCCCAGAGAATGATGCCATTAGTGTCACTGACTTCCGCAAGTTCCAGATGGTGCACCTGGACCCTAAGGGTACAACACAGATTGACCCCAACTGGGTGGTACGCAACCAGGGCAAAGAACTTGTGCAGACTGCCAACTCTGACCCTGGTATCGCTGTCGGTAAGTGGATACAATGATCATTAACAACAACTCAAAACTCAGGCCAGTTTTCATTAATTTAGATGCTGAATACGATTGTCTTGAAAGGGCATTCTGAGGAATATCACCTCTAGACTGTCATGAAATTATTTCATTTCCAAATAACATACAGGGCTATTCAACCTCTTCATCCACTGTGGCACCAGTCGGGTTAGTCTGACTGTGAATATATTCCCATTCCCATCCCTCTAAGGCATTTCAGGACCTTGGCCAGTTACCTCACCATTTTAGAATAAGTACTTTAGATCTGTGATTATGTTCTAGCCTGGTAATAAAACCAGGCCTTCGTTCTACACTTTCATTTCGTACAGAGGGTCTGGACATTTGGTAGTGAGACTGAATTGCTTGCTTGAGGTGTTTAAGTTTAAAAAGTCTGGATCAGCCCCTAGGAAGGCATGGCCAGGGTAATTATGTCCATGCCTTTATTAGTAGTCAGGCATTCAAACAGCTGTATTTGTGAATGTACAAAATTTGTGCGACAGTACAAAGTGCCAGTCTGACTATGGTAAGCTATCTGTGTAGTTCCAGTCTGACTATGGTATGCCATCTGTGTAGTTCCAGTCTGACTATGGTAAGCCGTCTGTGTACTCTATTGTCTTTCCCTCCAGGTTTTGATGAGTTTAACGCTGTGGACTTCAGCGGCACCTTCTACGTAAACACAGAGCGTGATGACGACTATGCAGGCTTTGTCTTTGGCTACCAGTCAAGCCGGCGCTTCTACGTGGTCATGTGGAAGCAGATCACACAGACCTACTGGGAGAACAAGCCTCATAAGGCCTTTGGCATCTCTGGGGTGTCTCTCAAGGTGGTCAACTCCACTACTGGGACAGGAGAGTACCTCCGCAATGCCCTCTGGCACACAGGCAACACCAAGAATCAGGTAGGCTACCATTTCTTCTCTGCCTCGTAGCTTCATATGACAAAACACTTCATTAAGTTCACTAAAGTCTAAATTAACAGTGAATGGATTGCATTGCTATAGTGCTTTTCTACTCCTCAAAGCGCTTTACAGTGTATGCCTCACAATCACACACCAGTTGTGGAGGTTGACATGCAAGGTGTGGGGCTCAGCATCTTGCTCAAGGCACTTTGATGGGGTCAGGCAGAGTGGGGCTCAAATCTGCAGCCTTCTAGTTGCTGACTGGCACCTCTACCACCTGTGCCGCCATCACCCCACAGTGCTGTGTTCGTATTTCCATTGCAGAACTAAACTTTGAATAGACTAGAACTCATGAAATTATTTGAAACATGATCAAGTATCTGAGGTTTCCTTGCCTAGTTCTTAGCAATCTTTTTTTTTTAATTTAACACATTCCTCACTGATTGCTTACTAGGTACGCACACTTTGGCATGACCCCAAAAACATTGGCTGGAAAGATTATACAGCCTACCGCTGGCATCTCATCCATAGGCCAAAGACTGGCTTTATCAGGTGAGTCATTTCACTGGCCAAAAGCAGGTACCTAGTCAGTATCAGCTACACCTACTATAAAAATACACACATGGATTATTAAATATTTAATGTAAATTTTAGTATCCTCAGTAGGGCTGTCATGTTTCTGCAGATTTGGAATTTTGCAAATTTTGCAAATTAACTTTTGGATATTGACTCTTTCTGCAGGGTTGTGGTCTACGAAGGGAAGCAAATCCTGGCCGACTCAGGTCCTGTCTATGACAAGACATTTGCTGGAGGGCGACTGGGTCTGTTTGTCTTCTCTCAGGAACTCGTCTTCTTCTCTGACCTCAAATACGTGTGCAGAGGTGAGCTAATGGACACTCCTCAGACAGCACTCAACATGCCACAGCTATTTTACTAAATCACTAAAGATTTGCTGCTTTCCTCTTGCAGATAACTAATCAAAGGATCACCAGTTCCATGGACATGCATTCACCAGACCCCAAACTTTAGAACTACAGAAGTCTCCAGGTAACCAATAACAGCAGATAAGGAAGCAGAAATACTCAAGGCACCAAATTTGACTCCTGTTCAGGCAATACTAGTCCTTCTGCTTCTGCTTCTGTTCAGCAACCTATACCACAGAAAGTGTTGTGTTTTAAAAAGAGATGTAATTCTAAGAGGAGACTGGATGTGGAGTCTGTGGCCCATCTTCAATGCAGGACATTGCTTCTCTCCAACCCTTGTGCTAGTTGCACTTCCACTTACAGCAGTACAATGTTGAATCCTGCCACCTTGAATGGACCCTGAGGGTTGTACCTGTTTCTCCGATTTCAGCTGATGTTTTTGTATGTATGTAAGCAAGTAGTCATGTATTTTCAAAGAAAAATGTGTGTTTCGATTTGTAACATTTTTGTTCACATTCTGAATGCTGAGGGAAAGATGTATCATAATTAGACTGTCTCATTTTTTTCTACTGTAAATTATTTGCTTTTTGTCGCTATTCTGTGCAAAGATATAAATTCATGTTCTGTTGTTTGATCTGCTATTGCCAAAGAATGTAAATATTTATTTATTGTTTACACTGACAGAATTTCACCATTGAAGTGCCAAGCAATACTCAGTAGTTCTGCCTCATTGAGCATCCATTGTTAAAATCATTCAGTTTGGTACATCTTTGTGTACCAAATTGAGCGTTAGTATGTTTAAATGCAGACGCTTTCAGTGAAGGATATAAACATTTCCATTTGAGGTAATGCTGCATCATCTCTTAACTCATAATTACATAACACTTACACTTTGGTCATATGGAGCAACTTAGGAAATGTCAACCTTTTGTGACAAGAACATCAAGCAAAGTTGATGTTACTTGTACTTAAATAAATAGGTGACATAGTCTCCTGTCAGCCCAGCATGGCTTTTAGGAGCTCGGAGGCATGCTGCGTGTCGTTGAGGTGAAACTACGGCCTGCGGAGAACTATGTAAGATGAGAGATGCCCTGCATGCTTGTCATCTCACTCTCAGAGCTTTGACTGAGTGTAAAACTGAAGCCAGACGCCAGAGGAAGAAAACAGCCCTTCTGTCTGGCAGACATGGTCAGTATTTCATTTTCCTAAGGTCATGAATGCGCATTCAGGAAACCTTTTGTAATCCAAAGCACATGCATACCTTTGGAGTGGCGTGCACTTGACTTAGGGCAGAGGAGTGAACACATGAAATGAAAGGAGTGAAAGATATGAAATGTGATAATGGTGCCATTTGAACTCTTAGTTCTACATACCTCCTCATGAGACCTATGCTAGACCATGTAATTGAACCAAATAATCAGCCATTTTTAGCTTGCTACTGTATGTCTTTGTGGCTTACATTATTGTTTTGAAAGTTTTTTTTCTGTTTTGTAACACACTTGTCACGCATATACCTGGCAACATTCAATACTCTGATCAGTCAAACCAGCACATAAATAAACAGTAATAGGTTTACATGTCTCGTTAATAAAGTTTCATACCGTATGGCATCTGTGGTTTCAGTTGTTTTGATAATCCACAGCAAACATGATAACAAAATGGTTTCTGCATTACATTCTTTTGTAAGAGTATTTTATATAGTTTTTAATAGTGTATTAATAGTGTATTGTTTTCTGCAGAGCATAGATAGGATGTTTATCATACCAGTTGATTGACTCTGGTATGCAAAACAATCAACGAGTTAATGAATCCAATATCTGATAAGTAAGCAACTCACTAATTCACTCACACTCATTAATTGTTCTAAAGCGGGTGGTGGTTATATAATTGACAGTGTAACAGCCTTCCCTCTCCATGTGGCAGTCAGGCAGCAGTGGGACCCCTAAAGCACAGGGTGCTGTGAGGCCTTGGCCTCCAAACTAAGGTTCATTTTAGAGTGCATACTTGTCTGACACATCTGACAGATCGCCCTGTGATGTGTGGACAGATTGTGTGATCTTCCAGCTCTGGAACAGCATGAGTTAGAGGGGTCAAAACTTAAAATTTTGGTGAAAGAAATCTCAACTTGACAGAAAGAGATTTACAGAAAATCAAGATTTAAAAAAGAAAATAATCATATCAGTCTCCCCTCTCACTATGCCATACCGTAAATGGAAACACATTGATTAAATACCTGTGGCAACCTTGAAACAAAAACATTGAGCATCAATAGCAGCTACAACCGATCAATCTTTCAAGCTTTTTATCAGGGATATACTTTGGATTTTCCTGGAACAATTTACATAACTCCTCAGGAATCAGTAACTCAGACCAACTTTACCTGGAAAAGATGAGTATAATTCACAGGATTTAAATTCTCTCTGGTAGAGCAATCAAGAGTGATGACAATCTCTGTCTGAGAGAGTGTGAATATATGTGTGTGTGTGTGTGTGTGTGTGTGTGTGTGTGTGGGAGTGAGAGACAGAAAGAGAGAGAGAGAGCTGTGAACTCACAGCTGCCAAAACATTGGTCATTAAAGACCAATCAAAACGAAAGTTACGCTTAATGTGGCCGTCACAGTGCTAAGCAACAAAACTCTACATACCATCAACAAGGAACAGTGATGACTGACTGAACATCAGGGCAGCTCTATTCTAAGATGCCATGGAAGCAAGGTAATACTCAAACTTCTTCTGGAGCTACAGATTTCCTGGTACATGCTGATTTCAGACTAATTGTTATTCCTAATAGTACACATGATTCATTCGGCTGACATCATGTGCTTGGTCAAAGCACACACAGACGGGCAGGCTTTGATTCCACTTGAGTGAAAGCATTTTAAACTCTCAAGGGGGTCTTCTGAAACGTGGTTTTGCATCTGTTTTTCTGACATTTACGGGTTGCTGCAGCACAGTAAACAGATGTGTGCATGTTTTTGAACTGCTGGGCCTGCTTTTATATGTGCTTTTGTAGTGTAAGGTCCATGGACTAAAGAACAATTCACTAAAGAGTTTTCTGCAGATGTAAGAACACTATTCAGCATACTCTCTTTTCATTAAGGGGGAAATGACCCAGGCTCCCACTGGAGACAGCAGAGAGATGTTCCATGAGAACTGGCCTCCATAACTCAGCTTAGAGTTGGAGTCTTGTCAGTCCCAGCACCAAGAGTGAGGCTCCCACTGAGAGGATAAGGATATCACAGGCAAAGCCATAAGAAGATATTAAATTCAATATATAGTCCAAAAATAGACAAGGAACAAAAAAGGCAATTTTTCACTGAACTCTTCTTCAACACAGTGGAAAAGATGCACCTAAGAGAAGCTCTTGTTTCAACTGCAGCTTTTTTGCTGACTGTAAAATGCAGGCTCCATAAAAGACCTCATATGGGGGGTATTGTTAATTCACTGAGATTGGTGTCTCTAGTAAAGAATTGTACACCAGTATCTCCAAGCAGTTTCTTAACAGATGGCAAAAGAGTTCATTTCACTCTAACTGGATCTGACACAAAGCATGCTGGAAAGCACTCATTTCCTGTTGAAGTGCTTACTCGTTTCTGCTCAGTGCTGTCGTGTCAGCCTGGCCCTCCTGGTTGAAGCTAATCAGGGCTAAATCAAGCTGATAGCTGGTTCTGTGGATCTGAAGCTGAGGATATCGGCGGCTGAGAGGCAGCACATCCGACACCCCAACATGCATCTGGAGGAAAAATGGCTGTCTGGCAGCCAAAGACATGAGTTGAAACATCAACAGCTGTGAACTTAGTTTATTACATATTAGACATATTATTAGAGTCCACACTGGACACAATATTAAAAGCATTGAAAGCAACTGGAAGCTATCATTGTCTGTAGGGAATATATGGGAGGAGATGTCAAACAGTGGGTGTGGTGACATGGGCTGAGCTCCAGGAAGAGAACAAAGAATGGGTTTATGAGTATAAGCTGTAGCTGTGTTACTTGTGGTAAGCTGGATATCAGTAATAAAATTATTAGTCTTTTTCAACACCCTTCTTGCATTTATGTATCCACATTCATCATTTTTACAGAAACAGTGACAGAAAAACATGTTGGATCATGTGTTTTTGTGAACGGTGAATTGAGAGGATGCCCTAGAAATGTTTTTCATATAACACTAATGCAGATCATGTTGATGATTTTTAATCACTGTCTCAACTTTTTGTCATCGCCACATCTTAACATCTTGCGATGGAAAAACACAAAGCTCAGATGTTTTCCATTTCGGTAACCGTCCTCAAACTGTCAGATCTGCAGCTCTGTGGAATGAAAAGAGAGGATGTTCACCAAACATCTGATTCACTTAAAATGAGTACAGAGAGAGGGGACAATTGTGTTATGCCTTCCTTCACTCCTCATCGAAACACTGGAGCTCAGATGTGTAACCAGACACAGCACATGATGCATTCTTTGTAAGACCATGTCATCATGAGCTCACCATCACAAGCACAATCAGAAGTTCAGAGTCTGAAGTTCTTCTGTCCATGTCAATTTCTGTTGTAAATCACCTGTGGTATAAAAATAATCATAAAATGTCTTGTTTACATTTTGCTAACATTTTACATAAATTGGTAGAGGTCAGTTTTATATGTGTATACTGTGCTTTGTTAACTATGTTGCAATCATCCAGTAGGGGCCCTTGAATTTGTTTTTATGTTACATTTGAGGATCATTTCTGGGAGGGACACCTTTTCCTAAACTAAAGCACCAAAACATGTGTGTATCATCAACGCAGGACAAGACAGTACCCAGCCTATGTTAAAACGCTGCTTTGGCTGAAGTAGGTCAATTTTTCAAAAAGGCTTTTTTGGCAACATAAGTTTGGCACACTCTTTTTCTGGTGTGATCACAGAATCATTTCCTCTCCAGTCATTTCTGTGGGGACGATGACGGATGAGCCCACAGCTAGGAGCCACCAGCTCTGTGCCGCTGGCAGGCCCAGGGCTGGGAGGGCCACCCGCCAGGAATGACCTCACGCCTGCTCCCGATGCCCGTGGCTCTCAGTCATGTTGGGCTTGGTGCTTCTAATGTCCCTCTGGCACTCTGCTAAAAAGGACATGCCTCACCCATTCTCATGGTGCACGTGTCGTCCCACGTGACCTACTACAGGCCCACTGAGGGCCATTTTCATCACAGCAATTCACTAATGGACTCTTTCTTTCTTGCTTCTGTGTCTCATTCTGCAGCTGGCAGCAGATTTGCACTGCTCAAATGATGCTAACGAATGCTAACACATCTCGCTAAGATGGATATGACTTATACTTCATGGTTAAAAATGAGGCAGTAATCAAATTTTACCATTAGTCAGGCAGGTACTTTGCCATATCAGAGCTGTGCTACCGTGCAGATTACATGTTGCACAAATGCTGAAGTAGAATGCTGTTCAACTATTGTCAAAACCATACCTATAAAATCATGAAGCATCTAAGGTCTGAATGAAGAGATGTCATGGCTGCCATTCCCCAAAAATCATGCATCTGATGTGTCAGCCAGACTTTCAGCTGAAGTCACTCAGCATGAGCTGAAGACATTCCGACTCAGAAACACCAAATGTGAGCATTTGTTGACTTTTCACAAAATACAGGGGGAAAAAATTATGACTAACCTTCATTAAGCCCCATCATTAATCACCCTCTTTTTGACAGTTACACTGAAAGCATGGGAGCACTGAGTGGGTAATGAATAGGTAACTCTTTAGAGACTGTTGGACTATGATCTGACACAGTCAAAACAGCTTTGTTGTGGAAGGCAGGAGTTGACGCAGAGGCTAGCTGGAGAAAAACATGTTTCTTTCCTGTGCTTCCAGAATTTGGGGTCATGGCAAAGTAGCGAAAGGCGGTAGGTGCTTCACATAGACATGTGTGTTTTTATATTTTTTAAATCACTCACTTCCTCACCTTTGAAGAAAGCATAATTTCATCACTGTTTCCATATTTACACTTGAAAGAACACAATTTATTGCCACATCTCACAGAAACGCTATTTTAACTGCTTGGCTGCCGTGCTCCAGGTACAGTGATTTAAGTAGCAAGGGACTTTTTTTTGTAATTAAAGCCAGATGCCCGCTCTGCAACCTCTCTCAGCCTAATGAAGACTTTAAAACACATGGAAAATAGCCTTTGCCTTTATGTGTGCTAGGTCATGTGCAAAGGTGTTATTCTACTGGTCTGTATGTAATGTCATGGGCATTTAGCCTTCAGCACACCAAGTAGTTACAGTCGTTTCACTGAAATAAAAAATATAATAATTTAAGGGTAATGGAACTTACTAGAAGGTCAAAAGCCACTTTATCGAGGCAACAGACCAACTGAAAATCCAGAAACAAAGATTTAATTCTCATAGGCTGGAAGGGACATGTAGGAAAATGGCTACGGTGTGTTTGAGGAGACATCAGGATGACATTAGTAATCCCATAACAGGCCCATGCAGTGAGCTCACCGTAGATGGTTTCCACATTTCAAACACAAACTACTAAGTTTATGTGTACATGTCAGTCAGCTGTCCAGGGGCCGAGGGAGTGATTGATGCAAGATGTCAAAACAGGGAGAAATGCGTTGTGGTGATGAAAAGCAGTAGTGTGGGGAGTTAACCTGCAGTCCAATACACGGTAATTACACAAGATTATATGATTTGCAATGTATGCCAATTGACCTATGAGTGTGCTGACTCACTGAATTAGCAAATACAAATACTTGGTTGCTCTTAATTTTTCTGACCATGGTAGTGCTTTTATTCTGCAAAACTTTGCAGGCTGAATTTATTTAGCTTGAGTTACTTTAGTCTCCAGTTTCACCTGTTTCTTGTGTAAAAATGTCTACTTGACCAAAAAATAGAGACAAATATCATAGGTTTTAAAAACTGTCTATTCCTTACAAGTGTGTAAATGCTTTACAGACGATTCACAGGCCCAGACCATGCTGGTTCTGGACTCATAACTGTGAGACAAGCTGTCTATATTTCTCTCTCTGAATGGCTGAATGTTGGCCTCTCAGGTTGTCCATCGAGGGTGACCAGAGTCCTGAAAAAGATTCTAATCATCAGGAAAAATAACACAGGACTCTTTTCTCTGAGGAGTTCCCAGAACGCAGTGCGGAGCGTGCCAGGTTCTCGCTGACTGCCGAGCATAAGTGCCCCTCTGGGGTAGACCTGATGGCCAGAGATGACTTTACCAGATGCTTCCGTCCAGCAGAGAATCTGTGGTTAGGACCAGATGGGAGTTTCTCTGTCTTTTCCTTTTTTAATCTGGCTGCTTTGTGTCAAGACAGGCAGAGGAGGCCACAGTGCTCATTACTGAAAGTGAGCAGAGCCAGGAAACTCCACTCTCTTCCCTCTCAGCCTGCCGAAAAAACACATGCAATGTCTGTGTGAGTCTCTACTGCATGTGGACCCAATCAATGAGACTGCGAAGACAGAAAAAGAGAGAGAGACAGAGACAAAGAGAGAGAACAGCCTGAAAATATTGTCACGGAGCAGCCACACTCGTGACAAACGAACGTGCTGCCCTGCCGAGACGTGTGTCTCACAGGCCTTCTGTGTGACACACACACAGAAAACACAGCATTACTGGGAGCTGGCAAAGACACAGCAGCCATCATGGCTTGGGCTCTGGGCAGCCTGGGAACCCGGAGAAAGCCCCGAGGAGCTCCCGTGGTCCAACAAAAATAGTCCACCCACAGTAGAGCAGCACAACACAGCACTAGAGTGCCACACAGCCAGCCCTGATGGCCATTTGCTGTTGACTCTGGCAGGAGCTAAGCAGAGAGGGTTGATCCTTGTTAGCTTCCTTTGGGGGAAAGAGAGGCCTCGCTCCACACCGGCTTAAGTGGGTGATGATGTTGGTCCGGCTGTGGGACAGCTTAGAGCTCTTGAGCAGTTCTGAATGTCTGGTGTTCAAACCTAGCGTTCCTAGACCTAGACCTAGACCTAGCGTTCGGTTTTGCGCGTTCACGTGTAACTGTTGCAAATGTAAATAAATTATGTTTTAACATGAACGTTAAAAAATCGTTTAGGACAGACATACAATTATCTCTCGACAACATTTTAGGAGGCTAACAAATCGATGTAAGTAAATTATCCCAATGGGGCTTCTGATAGGCTTTCGATCATTTCCGGGATGTGGTGTTTACGAACGCCGAGAAGTCTGAGTAATCCTGTGGACATAAATCGGCATTTTCAAACAGATTGAAATACAGGCCTACTATCGGTAGCCCACGTCCTCTCTGTGCGTAACATATAAAGACGCCGGCTCCGCAAATTTGCATAAAGTGGTGTTCCATTTCGTAAGTACATATTTCTACCCTTAACACCTCTCACTTCATCATCGAGGGGTATCTTCTTTTGGAGGCACTCGAAATCAAGTGCTAGTGAGGAGAAATGGGACTGGGCATAAGTATGCAGTGGTGATGGTGCAAACAGTGAACAGCGCAAGGGTAGTCCAGTTTAAAACATTGTGCCTGACAGAGACAAATACAAAACGCAATAAGACAATCTCCAGGTCAGGATGCTTTTATATACATGCTTTTATATGACAGGTAATACTTGTATAGATACAGAAGTCATGTTCTGTCCTTAATGACTACCATAGCAAACATTAGTGGGACTTCCATCATTCCATTATGCAACATGACTTCCAGAAGAATATCAAACTGATGTGAAAACAAGACAACACAGCCTAGTCTGTGCGCATATGTAAAAGTTGACTTTGAGTATGAGAGGAAGCACCTGATTTACTTTTGCATTGTGCAGCTGTGCAGCTCCCCCAAGTGGTGCTTTTTGTTCATTGTGAAATTTGATCATAGCGCTGTCCCACACTGTTGCTTTGTGTTAGCGTTCCATCAGTCTCTGTTTGAACATCTATTCATTTGAGTGTGTGCAGCTAGTTGTCCAATTAGGAACAGGATCAGTAATTAGAATGCCAACTAATACTTTGACCGCATGTTACCCATTACATCATTTGCACACAATTGACTATTCATTGTCCTCTCCTCTGCATCACTGCTCCCATCAAGCATACATGCAAACTCTTGGGATTCTCCCCACTATGGTGTGAAACATGACAGGCCTGCACTGGAATCAGAATGCATATTTACTTAAATTCTCTGGAGCATATTTTCACAATGCTATCTTACTGTCACAATTTCTGATTGATTAGATTGATCTGATTGTCAATGACAAGAATGCAAGGTAAGTGTAGTATTTATAGATATTCAAGGTTATATTATGTTTGACCCTTACATACATGTGTGGGTCTTTGACTGAGCTCAGCAGAGCTCTGTAATGAGATATTGCATCAGCTAATCTCAGAGAAACAGTACTCACACTAAACAATAGAAACATACAATACACAAATACAAAGGGTTTCTATGGGTCTACACAGAAACTAACTGGCTTGCCGTGTTGTTGAAACTCAGTGGAGAGAGGTGGACAACACAGAGTATGCTTTTTGTACATTTCACATTTTTCTCACTGAAGAAGTGTAAACATGTCTACAAAGAATAAATTAAAACACCTTAGGAGATTAAAAGATACATAATAGCAAAAAAAATATAAGCCAATACATACATGACAACATGATTTGTTTCAGGAAACACTTGAACTGCAAATGAAAAAAGGATTTTTTTTCCCTGTGTGGCTCTGCAGCAGGTCTCTATTTCTCAGTGGTGAGCCAAAAATAGCTAAGAGTGGCAGACCTGCGTCTATTCTAAGCCACCGCTTTCGCTAGCCAGCTAAGGTCCCTGTAGCCCTGGTGTAGCACTGACTCAGCACATCACCAGCACACTGCACAGTAGACAGGATGTGCACTGCTGCAGAGCCTCAACCGTCACCACGCCACTGACAGTGATGCAACAGCAATCAGCATTGTGTCCCTGGAGAGCACTGTTTTGGTGAAAGAGACATTTTCAATACCACAGTGGCTTCATGAAATACAAAATAGGACCAAGACCAAAGAAATCTAGGCTAAATTGAATGATTAAGATGTATTTTATAAAATAAAATAGAATATGCTGATGTTTCTGTGTTGTAGTGATGGTTGTGTACTTCATGACCTTGTCTGACCAAATTGTTTATGGCATAAAGGTTTCATCACCATTCAAATGCAAAAGGAGAAGTTGGGTGGGATGAGTCACTGTTAGCATGTCACTTATTGAGGGTCTGTGGTTTTCATCTGATACTTCAGAAGCACACAAGAGGAGAGTGTTTATAGCACAAGAAGAACAAGAGAAAAACCTGCCAAATATGAAACCAAAACTGAGCTGTCTCTTTACATTTTGACTACACAATCACTGGATATGCTCTCTTCACTGTATGTAAAATGGATTAAACAAGAACGGCCTGTGCTCACTCTATACATAATCTATACATGACAGCAGCAGAAATTAAAAAGCAAAAATCTAGAAATTGAGAGAATAGATACATCTTGATCAACACATTTTATTACATTTCCTTGTCTTTGTGACCCAAAAGGGTATTGGAAAGTTGAATTTTCTTACATGTAATGAAAAGAGGTGGATAATTTACTAAAAGCCTTCCTATATATATAAATGTGTGTGTGTGTGTATTAGTATTTTGGGCTTCTGCCTGCTGCCTGTACGTGACAATTTGTCCCTAAATGGCTTGTAGCCATATATGTTCCAAGAAATAATTCCTGATCACTTCTGGTCTCCTCCCATTCTCTGTCTTCTATTGTACTGGCAGTCTAGTACGCACCTTATTGAACCTGTTTGGCCAGAGAGATCGCCACAGATAAAGCAGGTGTTTACGTGGGTGGGGCATCGAAAACTTTAAGAATCGAGGCCATTCTTCGACTATTTTTGACGGAGAGATGACGTAAAGCCTGTATGGGTACGTTTTGAATCACTCACATAGTTAAGATAGTCTCACTGGTTGACAGGTAAGGTTATGGTGTGCCGGTCACCGTCATACCACATACTGCGCCGACACTAGTCTTGTCAGACGACGTCACTGAACTCATCTTTGTTTCAGAACAGGATACAGGACCAGGAAATCGAGCCATTGAAAAGTTTAATTTTCAGACTGTATTTATCTGTTCGTCGCACGACTATCGATTGAAAAATATTTGTTTTAATTTATCGTGATATCGTGGACGACATGCTTCAGTGTCTTGCCGGGAGCTCATGTATGAGGCTGATGGAAGGTAGTAAAGCGACGTGGTATTTTCTGTGCCTCGTTGTAATCTATGCATTATACCTAATATTCGGAGCTTTGATATTCTCGGCTGTGGAATTACCTTACGAGGATGACCTGAGAGAACAGCTCCGAACAATCAAACAACAGTTTCTTCAAGAAAATTCTTGTCTATCTGACGAACGGCTTGAAGAGTTCCTTAGAAAAGTGCTTGAGGCAAATAATTACGGAGTGTCTGTCCTGAACAACGCATCCACAAACAAGAACTGGGATTTTACCTCGTCACTATTTTTCGCGAGCACTGTCCTCACCACCACAGGTAAGCATGCTGCCCATAGTTAACCAGAGGTCTACATTTTACCCTTTCAATTCAATGTCTTTCGATAACCAGGAGTAAATATTCCGTCGACTTGTACGTTATAGGTCCTACATGTAGCCTACCATGCCACTCAACTATTAGGCTGGTTTAGGCTGATTATTTCTTGCACAGCATGCAGCATACTTTCCTACATACAAAATGTAATTTAAAAAGTAATTTAACCAAGACTATGCATTTTACTCGTAAAAATAGTCTTAGGAGATGATCTCTCCCAAACCAAGCCCGCGCGCCTCAGAGGTTTCACGTAACGCACAGGTGAAATGAGACACCAAGCAGCAAGAACGCCAGAGGTCACATTTGAGAACAAAGAGTTTGTTTCCGTTGTTGTGCTTCCTCCCAGAAAGATAGACTACATTGATGATGCGCTCTTAAACTTGTAACACAATCAACTAAATAAAATACACTTACGTCAAAAGTAGGCTTGTTTAATATTTGAGGTAGAGCCTGATTTGACACAATTTACAAAGAAAGAGTCGCATTGAGACGAAATAAGTGCAGGTTCTCAGTCATCCTGGTTGTCATGCCTAAGTGCTTTTTGAATCCAGTCCAGTCTATTGTGCCCAGTTGTGCGCAACGCAGCACTTATGACAACAGTAAAGACAAAATAATTGTGGTACACAAGGAGATCAGATAAGTAACTGCAAAATTACTTAAAAAAACCCCGCAAAACCAAATAATTCAATTTAAAGCACAGGCTTCCTGTTATCCAAGCACATTGAAATTCCCATACACCTCCTCTTCTGTGGCCTGATTCTTTGGGTGTGGTGTGTAGCGTGTTTAAAGGCTAAACCTGTGAACAGTGTCGCTATAATTCCTGTTTGCCTTACGTAATGTAATCCACACTGTGCTGGCCAGAGATCACTAGAGGATTTCACTAATCACAGGTAGCATCCTGTCTTTGACACTAAACTTGACATGCAATCAATGTCATCACTTATCAGTAGTTCAACAACCACAGTTATTCATCTTAAAGTATGTATTGAAGAGAAGACATTTGTAAATATGCCTAATATGTTTCTAATTATTATTTTGCTGATGTGTTCAGTGGTATGTCTAGTTAGGTGTATCGTAATGTGACATCCTGATAAGATCTCGTTAAAGAGGCTTTTGTGTAGGCCTACATGATATTAAAATTTTCTTTAAATTTAAACTTCTGAAAGATGCGTAAAGTACTAAATACTAAATTACCCCTGATACTAAATGGTCTATGTTGCCAGAAAATCATGTATGACTCGGATATTTTCAAATGAAGAACACAAAAAGCAGGAATCGTGTATGAACAGCATTGTTGTTCATACAACAATGGATGTGGAGAATTTGTTAGGTACAAAATTTAGTTTTTCAGTAATTGCTAATGTACTGTGAGCAAGAAGATTTCCAGACTCAGCATGTGTGTGTGTTACTCTTCTCTGTAGGCTATGGCCACTCTGTGCCTCTATCTGATGGGGGTAAAGCCTTCTGCATCATCTACTCAGTGGTCGGGATCCCCTTCACCCTCCTCTTCCTCACGGCAATGGTGCAGAGGATCATGATCTTCATCACACGTCGGCCTGTGTCCTACCTGCACCGACGGCTGGCACTGTCTAAGCCACTGGTGGCTGGAGTCCATGCCGCCCTGTTGGCCCTCATCACAGCCTGCTGCTTCTTCCTCATCCCTGCCGTAATCTTCTCAGTGCTGGAGAAAGACTGGAACTTCCTGGAGTCCTTCTACTTCTGCTTCATCTCCCTGAGCACCATTGGGCTGGGCGACTATGTTCCAGGGGAGGGCTACAACCAGCGCTTCCGCCAGCTCTATAAAGTGGGCATCACAGGTGAGCTTTGGGAATGTGCTGCACGGACATCATTCATTCAGCCTGTTTTTAGACCCACTGCTAATAGCTGGTGCTCTTGTTACAGTGTAGCAAACTATGTACCACAAGTTTCATACCATGTACTTTATATTGTATGTACTTCATACACATAGCAACATGTAGTACACTGTAATTCATGGTGTAAGACACAAGAAATGTAGTATAAAGTGTTATCAAATGTAGTATAAAATGTTAAAAATCAAGCCACATCACCCAGATTTTCTAAATCAATAATTGTTTTTATCAATAGTTGTATGTTGCATTGTAAGTAATATTAGTTGAAAACTTATGATAATTAAGAGATGTAGTTCCACAGAAAAGCTTCCAAATGCAGTGGCAATGTTAAGATTATTTATGTCTTTTAATTTGATGTCCTTAAAACATCATGATGACCCGCTGGAATAGAGGTGGGAATTGATAGGATTCGATCAAATCAATGTCATTGTCGATTCTGTTTATTGGTCCAATTCTCTATCAACTCTCTTATTAATTCCTTTGAGTTCAGAAGGTGTTCTACACAGGTTTCCAGTATCAGCACATAGGTCCATAATATCTAGCCAATACTAATAAGGTGACCATAGCAGCTTATTAGAATAAGGGAAACCATGTAGAACTGTTATCTATTTCAATTTTCTATTCAAACACCCATTGACCATGGTCTGAAAAACATATTGGCACCAATATGAGAAATTGATAATGTCAGTGGTTTTGGTCTTGGTTTTACTCGATTCATGGTTTTCGACTCCCACCCCTGAGCTGGAACTGTTTGCAGCTCAGTTTACGGTGACAGTTTGTTTTGTCTTTAGACTGCAGGCTTTGAACAGAATTTCACCTAAGTGCAGGATTACAATGCCTCCCCACAGAATACAACTTTGAAATATCCCTCAGTCTCAACCACCCCCCGCCCCTATCCACCCACCCCCCCCACACACACACTCACACTCACACACACTAACACACACACACACACACACACACACAACTTCCTTTGACACATTTTTGTCATCTCCTTTACAGTTTACTTGATTCTGGGACTGATTGCAATGCTGGTAGTCCTGGAGACTTTTTGTGAGCTGGAGTATCTGAAAGACCTGAGGAAAAAGTTCTACTTGAGAAAAGAGAAAAAAGAAGACCAGTTGACCATTGTGGACCATGACGATCTATCTTTCACCACAGTGTGTGAACAGACAACTCCAGTCACAGAGGAAAATGGAAATGCCTTTGTGGATGAGGCTTCTCTGTCTGAAGCTGCAGCAGTTACTCCTGATGACAACATTGTAATTAGATGAGACTCGTTACTTGTTTGATCAAACTACTAGGCACAAGGGAAATTAGACTTGAAAGTATTTTTTTTTTAAAACCTACAGTCTAGGTGATGTAGTCTATCCATGATGGTATGTCAGGGTCTTTGCTAGCTAGTGCATGCGATTGGTGAAGCTTTTTTATTTTTTATCAATAATCATTAGACTACTGTATTTTAGTTTTCAATTACTGTTGTGCCATGACTATCTTAGACTACAGTATATTTGCATCAGTGCTGTATTGCTAAAAAGGCATGGGTGTTGTTGGGAGATTTTTAGTGTAGTCTAACAAAAGATTTGTTACAGTGTAACAAGTATGGGCTGGTCCCTGTTATAGTAGAATAGAGTAATGTGTTGCCATATTGTAAATGTCAGGTCAAATGTTCAGTGTCTTAAGAGCAGTACAAACACTGGACAAGTGTACTTATTGATTAACAGCATATGATCTACTTGAAAACTTGACAGGATCGTTAGGGTTAAAAAACCTTCACTAAGGGGAATGTGGAAACAAACACTTTCTGTAAGAGGTTAGCAGAAAAAAAAGATGCCTCACAAAAAAGTGCTCAGCTGTTCACTTAAATATCCAGGAGGGGGCACTGTTGACTGCTGATAATTCTGCCAGTGCTGTGATTCCATGAGGTGCACAGTGGTCATGATACTCAGATCAACATTCCACAATTGATTATAAAATTGATGAACACTTCATTAATGTTTATGACTGTTGTCGTTAAATGTTGGTTTCTGTAATGTCTGCAACCCAATCAGTGTCAACTTTACATTACAAAAACTGAATGACACTGAATGACAATGGTCATAAACATTAAAAAGTGTTATTAATGTTCATAATACTTGCTATGTCATGCTGATGACAGGCTTATGCCACTCTTATGTAGACACCTTCAAATAAAGTGCTACTGTCAGTTCTTTTCATCTAAGTGCTTTATGACTAGTGTCCTTAGTCTCGCACCTTAATTTATTTCTGCACATAATTTTCTTAGCCTGAAATCATACATAATTTGACTTATTGTTACATTTGATTAACCTTTGAGAGACTTTGAGCTTCCTGAAAGTCAATAGTCTCATGTACTCTGGGATATATAGACATGTATGTTCACACAGATAATTTAGTATGTACAATGAGGATGTCCTGAGGGGTGAAGTCAAATGTGTCTTACTTATTTTTCAGTGAATTCTAAATATTTTTGTTTATTTGTTGTTTTTATGGTATTTTTTGCAGCCAGCAAGAAGCCCTCGTGTCATTTAGAGACATGCTGGTAACATTATTCCAGAAAATTACTTGACAAATAAAAATCTATATGTGATGTATTGTTTTTGTGATGTATTGTTTATTACTTAATATTCACAGTATTTATTGAATTATATTATCTGTTTGATTAGTTGCTTAATACTGATGAATTGCTACCTGTAGAATTTCCTGACTACAGTTGCTCCTTAGCATCATGCATATGATGAGAAAGCAGTTACTAAACCAGCTGCTCCCAGTGCTAAGTTTCACACAGTGGGTAATGTTTAACAACTGTGATGTGGACTTCTGTTGTTCCAGACTTCTTTTGACCATCATGCTGGAGTGACACAGATGGCCATGTGAAAAGGAACTGTTTCACATTACTCCTTTCTTATGTATATGAGCTTCTCTTTGTATTTGTTTGCAAAGACACTATAATGTTCCCACAGTGGAATGTACACACATTGTTATACTAGGAATAGCTCCCCAAATCTCCCATCAGTACAGTTTAAAGTACATGCTATTGTCCGAGGTGAAGTAGAACTAGTCCCACAGTTCACTTCTCCTTACATTGTGACAAATGAGGAAGCTGCTCTTTTCCCAAAGTTGGACAAACTGGTTGAACTGATTTCAGATGTAAGATTTATGTCATGGAGGAGATTAAGTCACAATACAGTAATTTGGAAGTAACTAGCCCACTACAGCCCACTTTCATTCACCATTCATAGAAGGCTAAGACCAAAGGAATTTTTTGTTTACTTTGTTCTTGTCAACAGTGACTTTGGTATGTCCTTGATACACCCATCATTCCATGAGTTCATCTAAAAGGGATCAGAGACTTTGATCATTAATCTCCCTCCTCCAGGCTCCCCACGCTCTGGGGCAGGGCTGGCTCTGTCTCCAAGGCCCCAGACGATCTGTGCACGTCTGCCTCCCATCCACCAGGGCTCCCTGGGATCTGTGCATGGGTCTTTGTGTCAGAGTGTGTGTGTGTGTGAGTAAACCTGATTGCCTCCCTCTCCCCAGCATCCTCTAGTGCCGAGTGTTGGCTGGCTTATTGATAAGCTCTGTCAGGAATTTTTGCCTGACAAAGCACAGGTCTCCTCACAGCAGGGGAGCTGGGTACGGCTATGTGGTGGAGGTTCTTCCCAATCGATCCATGCCTGAGCTGAGGCCCCTCCCCTCAATCGGAGCACACACACACACACACTCTCTCACACACAAAATCCCACTCCAGCGTTCCACCCCTCCTTCTAGTCATCTTCCTGGAGCTGGCGCTGGACAGCGCTGCTGCCACACTGCAAGAACGGGAGCCCCACACATGATGCACCGGCGCAATGCAGCGAGTCGAGCAGACAGCAGAGGCCACCTGCTCTCCGCACTGCAACCGCACCAAGAGGTAAGGAAGGGCTCTTTTCCTATCGCTACCTGTGTCAGCACTCTCACCTGGCTCCGGGACAGAGCCACAAGAATAGCTTAATGTAAGTTTCAATGTCTCTAACATGGCTGGAACTCTAACTAATGACAGTGCGTTCTATTAAATACTCCTTTCGATTTCAGCTCTGTTAATGCTGGCAGTTTTGTTTGTAAACCGAGGCCCTGTGCACAGCAAACTGGACTGTGTATATTTTACTCTATAGGAGTACAAAATTTGGACAAACACAAACACAGAAAACACTGTAATATTTACTCCTATAGAGTAACATATACACTGACAATATAACGCATTGACAAAGATGTCTACACAGCAAATTTAACAGTTTATATGTTACTCTATAGGAGTACATTTTACACTATTTTCAGTGTTAATGTTTGTCCAAATGTTGTACTCCTAGAGTAACATATACACAGCCCAGTTCCAAACTGTATGCTACTTTGAACAGGTTTAGATAGGTTACTCTTTCTCTTGGTTCTGTGTAGTCAAAGTCAAAGTCAAAGTATACTTTATTGTCAATTCACTATGTAACAGGCATTACACAGAGGACTGAAATTGCGTTTCACCAGACACCAAAAGTGCAATTTCATGTGTTGTTTCATTGTTCAGAACAGCACAATTCTGTGGCAGTGATTGCACAGAAAAGAACTGTTCTATAATTTAAGACTTGATTATATTACTCATCATACAAGAGGATTATACACTGATCTGTAATCTTGATTCAAGAAACAACACTCAAAATACATAAAAAATGAAGTCACATCTCCGAGCTTCAGCTGCATTTTCCATTGAATGTCCAATTTGACATCAAGACCTAGAGATGGCTTCCAGCTTTGGACTGAATATTGATGAAATGGTGAAGACAATCATATTGAATGAATCCTCTCTTCTAGATAGATTGGCCACTGAGCTATGAACTTCTTGAAAACAGGTCTGCCATTTGGTTTCTTGTTCTGTTTTCAACAACTGGCCCCAGCCCCAACACTACCCTCCCCACCTCTGTGTGTTTGCTGACACAGCCAGGTGGCAGGGGGTTTTGGCCTGGGTCTTTACTGCAGCATCAACCCACCCACCTGTCCCACCCTCCTTTGCTGCTCTATCTTGTTGCCCACCTGTCTGAACCTTTTTATTGCAGCAAACTACTTCATCTGCTGGAGCCTTGTCTAGTCTGAGCACACATGTCAGTCCCTTGTAGATAGGCTTGCATATTTAAATGGCATGACCTTTAATTAAATCAAATTCTGTCTGCTATACGTTCATATTTTTCCCTCTCTGTTGAAAAGACAAAATAGGACCAGCTATGAGTTGGCCTTTTCTTATCTTTTCTTATTTAATATTGAACATTCACAAGACATTCAAATATTAACAATCAAGACATTTAGACATTTAAAAACTAGTGCTGCTGTGGTGACAGATCGAGATCACTGCATGCATATGAATTTAGTTACAGATTTCATCAAAGGTATATGTAGGTAAATACATAAAATTCCAACCAAACAAGCAGTGACAAGATTACGCTTCCCCAATACAAAAACAAATAATGCAAGCATTAGTTTTGCATACTGGTACCTACATGCCTCAGATAGCATGTCATTGCTGTGATCTGGCTCCTGCTGTTAAATATGCTCACTGTAGGCTATCATTTCATGTTTGCAGGGGTATTCAGACTCCGGACATGAGCCCACGGCGCCTGTCCGATATTAGCCCACAACTACATCAGTTAAAGTCCCTCGTTGTCGACGACAATATTAAAGAAGAGTTGAAGTCGTCCCGCTCAGTGGAGCCAATCAACAATACGTCAATCGAGGAACGAATACTTAGAATTGCTGGCTATTATGGCTGCAGTGGTAAGAGAAGTAACCCATTCACTTTTCAACATATCAAGCCCCATCTTTGACAAAGGGCAAATGTATTAGTTTTTTCCTGGCATGATGATTTTACGATAACATTAAACGTCAACACTTCATATAAAGTTCTGTGGTCATTGCACAGTAACTTGTTATTGTTTTGCCAGCAATTTCATAATTAACACGTTGGTGTAGCCAAGCTGACTCTGATGATGATGGATGCCACTGCCAAGATTGCCGCGCACATCCACCTGCGCGCGCATCGATCTACGCCTGCCACTTCACCCACAGCATTATTTTTGCTTCGCGTGCAGGCGACTGGTTAGCTTTGTCTCTCCGACTTGAAGGCACCCATTACCCCAGGAAGGACATACAGTGAGAGACAGAGAGTAGTACAAATTGTCCATTTATTTAGGTTATTAACTACAGAATATTAGTAATTGTCCCACTCCACATTTGATAGGTTACTTGCCTTTTTGCAACCTCAATGGTGAAATCCTCATGCTATGTGGCCGTAACCTATCAGTTAGTTTTGTGTCTCCGACTTGAAGTCACCCATTACCTCAGGAAGGACAAACACTTAAAGGCAGAGAGTAGTACAGATTGTCCATTTATTTAGTTTATTAACTACAGAATTTTAACAGTCGTCCCACTTCAAATTTGATAGGCTAGTTGCCTTGTTGCAACCTCATTGGTGAAATCCTCATGTTTTGTGGCCATAACCCAGCAGTCTAGGCTCAAGGTTTTGGTTGTGGTTTTGGTTTGTTGTCGTTCGTTGTCTCGCTGTCGTCGAGATGGTAGTGTCTGAGGCAGCATTCATCGCTGATTAAATTCTAAAAGCGAGCCAAAAAAATCTGCAGCGTCAGCTTCACCCCACTTCCCATACTTTCGTTTATCAGGTATTATCATGCGTGTGAGTAGGTGGAGTATTGTGAAGCAGTGGAGGATAAAAATCTAATTCTCAGAAATAACCGTCACACCCTTTTGCCATTTTCTCCATGACCACACTGAATTGTTACTTAATATTGCTTTGCAACACCATGCTAAGCTGCAGTAAGTGAAGTATAGTTGTGGGATGGAACAGGTTACTGTGTTATTATTCTCTGTTTGCTTTTGCATTTACCATAAGAGATGTTCCTATCCATTGAAGTGTTAATATTTGTGCAGAGCTCATGACTGGCAGACTCATTTTCTGTAGCTGGGTAGAGACTTTCCGTAGTGACTTCCCTTCTCGCTTGATAAACTTCAGGGGCAGGTTCAGCTATGCTGGGCTCAGCCTTACATCACTCACTGCCTCCTTTAGCCATTCTTGGGATAACAAACATCGTTTAGCCTGCGCATGGGGACAGTCTGTCTGCCCCCTGTCATCCTGAGCTCAAATGTCTCTCTCTCTCTCTCTCTCTCTCTCTCTGTCTGTCTGTATTTATATCCATATCTTTCCAAGTAATGAGAAGTTGTTTATGTGTTTGTATTACATATTTGTTACATATTTGTTCCTTTGTTTCAATATCTTCATGTTTAGATGTGGGCTAGTTATTATAATAAAGCTATGTTGACAGTCAGTTCCATCAGTGATCCATTCTATATACACAGTGGCTACATAAACAAAGAGAGAGTGTCATGAGATTAAGGGTGGTTATCATACAACTTTCTTTTTACCCATTTTATTTCATTCTGTCAGCAGCCGCATGAGATTATTTAGTCAGCTGTCAGAGGGATATCATGTTTGTCCAATGCAATGCTCATTGTTTTTTTTTTGCACTTGTACTGTATTCTCATCTACATGCTCAAGAAGTCTAAGTCCATAAAAATAAAAATGTGAAGATCTGTCTCCCCTGTGCAGGAGAGGAAGTGTCCAGTGACAGGGCTCCTCTGTCCAAGCCTGATGAGTTCTCCATGACCAGTAGTGGTTCTCAGGCGGATGTGTCAAAGTCAAGCAGGAGCAGAAGACTGTGTTGCTATGTGCAAGTCGTCATGGTGCACCTGCAACAGGCTCTGTGGGGCGTTGCTGTGACGATGTGCGTGTGCTGGTCATGGTGCGGCTCCACCCAACTCGCTAAGGTGACCCTCAGGCGGTTGAATGCCCCTCTAACGATCACATGGTTCTCCACGTCCTGGAACTGCCTCCTTTTTCCACTCTACTACCTGGGCCACCTGTGCTGTAGCACTGAGAGGCAGAGTCCTCGGGAGAAGTTCAGGTACAGAGTCTTCCACTTTGGAAGTAACCCTATTGATGTGATACACTCAATATAAAACAAAATGTCATTGGAAATCAGTTTGAGATCAGTTCAATTTCAGTTGAGCCTCTTCTGACTACATCTCAGCAGATGCTTCTAAAAAATGCAAGAATGCAAAAAATACAAGATATTTAGGGAATCTTAACATTACTATACCTTCTTTAAAAGATGATGAAAGTTTATTGATATTTGAACAGAAGGTATACCCCCTATTCTATGGTTCTACTTGACTGTACTTCTAACTTAATGTTTCAAAGACTGTAGTCTTTCAGAGTCAGCAGATGACATTTATTTGTCAGATCATTGTCATTGTCATTGTCAGATCATTTGTCAAGATTTCCATTATTCAACATTTTATACTGTATTATCTACTGCAATGAAAATAATCTAATGTGAAATTGTTTCCCAGTATTGAAATCTTATTTGGATTCATGATCTGGCCTCAGTGAAAGTGGGAAGCTTTTGGACTCAGTATGTGTGGAACCCTTGTATTGACTTGCATAGATAATAATGCCCTTCTGGGGGTTTAAGGGGAGTGAGAGTGAGAAGCTGACCTTGCCCTGTCTGACCCACTCTTTTTTGTTCAGGAGTTTTCACTGGCTCATCAGCACTTTAAAAGAGTTTGAGGTGTGTCTGAATAATGTGTGTGTGTGTGTGTGTGTGCACGTGTGTGTGTGTTTCTGTCTTTCTGTGTATAAATCTACCTTTTGTTTCTAGTGTGTTTCTGAGTAATGTGTGTGTGTTCATTGTCATTAAGAGATACAGTTAATTACAAACAAGAACATCATAAATTCTGTGCTTGTCTCTGCAGGGAATGTTGTCGTTTTCTAGGTGATGAGGGCCTGACCAAACGAGTTCTAGTGGGCCGCGTGGTTCCATTTGGGCTGCTGTGGACTCTCACCTGCTACCTGTACCTGCAAGGGCTTCGGCTGATCCCACCCACTGATGCCTCGGCCCTCTTCTGCTGCTCCAGGGCCTTTGTCTTCCTGCTGTCCTGGGTCGTGTTGCGACAGCGCTTCCTTGGGGTTCGGGTGAGAGAAGGCTCATGTCTGTCTGATGGAAGACGCACTGTCTGATGGAAGAGTCCTTACAGTTGTCTGTTGTTGCAGCTTGTGTTTGGGATCCATGCTAAAGAACAACATGTGTTATTCTTTGTTGACATTGGAGTGTGTATTTCACTTTTCAGTTGGAGCGCCTTTTGTGTGTCTGTCCATCCACAGATTGTTGCCGCCATTTTATCCATTGCTGGCATAGTGATGATGACATATGCAGATGGTTTCCATAGCTACTCTGTGTTTGGCATCTCACTGGTAGTGGCCTCTGCCTCCATGGCTGCATTGTACAAGGTGAATGTGGTAATCATGTCAACAACAGTTTTACACTCCCTCCCTCTGTCTTACACATGTACACACACGCACACACACACACACACACACACACACACACACACTGGATATACATATAGAAACTCTGCATTGTTTGGTATGCTTTCATATTTCACACTGCCACCCATATGTCTGGTCTCTCCCTCTTTGTTATAGGAAAATTCCAAGTGCATTTCTACCCATAGCCCTGTCATTCGAGGCCACACTTTAGCTACCATTTCACTGGTTGGTCTGTTGTTCCAAGTCTTTTTTAATCTTTTTACTGAGCATCCTCACAACTGTCTGTCTGTCTGTCTCTCTCTCTCTCTCTCTCCTGTATTCTGCATCGTCCTCCCTCTATCTCTGCACTGTGTGTGTGTAGGTTCTCTTTCGGCTCTTTCTGGGGAGTGCTAAGCTGGGGGAAGCAGCCCTGTATCTAAGTGTCTTGGGTGGGGCTAACCTGGTGTTTGTGGGTGTGGTCCCCCTCCTACTGCTGTTGACTGGTGCTGAGGAGCTGGACTCTCTGGGGGACTTGCCATGGGCATGCCTGTGTGGGGCTGCAGCCCTGCTGCTAGGTGGGGAACACACACACACACACACACACAAAGAGAGAGAGACAGAGAGAGTGCGAAAGACAGAGAGAGAGTATGTATAGGCCTACATTGAAGTGAACACAGACACACTGCAGTGGACACAGACGTGCTATTTCTTAAAGGTTTAGAGTCATGTGTCAAAATGAATAATACATTTCGGTGGCCACACAGATTTTTGATAGACTGAGGTTAGATTAAAAATTAAACATAAAAATGTAATCTATTGTGCTAAGACTACTGGATAGGCGGAATAATATGTAATACTACATCCAAATACTGGCAATGTTTTTAAAAAACATTTGTATTTTATGGCACTGTAGCTGAATGCTACATCTAAATGCTAAATCTGTGTTGTATTGTCTATCTGTGCCAAAAGTCTTTGTAATGGTTGGCTCAAGAAAAGCACCTGCTTCTCATCCAAATTCTGACTAATGACTTTGCTTGGAGATAGGAACACTTCCTTATCCGTTGCCAGTGGTGACCAACTTTTGACAAACAGGAAGATTAAGTGGTTTCCAATCTTAATCATTCCTCACTTCTTTTTGTCTTGATTTTTTTTAAAGTCTTCAACTTCCTGATGAACTTTGGCGTTTTATTAACTCTTCCAACTCTGGTGTCTTTGGGGGTTGTGCTCAGTGTGCCAGTCAATGCTGGTAAGTTGATTTCCATACCTTTTTGTGATCAAGACAGTGCTGAAAAAAAAGATATTCAGTAGGACTATCAGAATAATAATATGGTGAATGAACCTGTAATTTCCTGGTCTAAGACTGTATCCAGAATCAGAAATATATTTTGTCAGTTCTTAAATACTTTGTACAAATTTCCTCTATCTTTATTATTTAATTTGAATAAAGTGAGAGATAAATTGTGTTAGGCACTGCTGGAACTAAACATATGGGGTGCTTATAACCTTTGCACAGTAGTGTATATGTACTAAACCACAAGCCATAGATTAAGAGATCATCCTACTCTCTTGTGTCTCTAACTTAGCATGTGATCTATCTATCTCAGTTATAGATCGCTGTGCGAGCGAGGTGCAGTTCAACAGCGTGCGGGTCATCGCCCTCAGTGTGATTGGGGTGGGCTTCCTCCTGCTGCTGCTGCCTGAGGATTGGGATGAGAGTCTGCTGCAGCTCTGCTCCGCGCTGCACCACTACCATCGGCCCCCAGGAGGCAGCCAAGACCCATGCACCGAGACCACACATGTGCTGAAGGACTGTCCCTCCAAGCCAGCACCAGGACACTGAATTTTCCCTTCCTCCCACAGGCTGACTGCGTGTTCTAGCCATATAGGGTCATGCCCGATAAACCTAAAGAGCTGGATTTCTCTAATACTGGAGCAGATGGGACATGTTACTAAATAACTGCAGGACTGTCATGAGAAGGTTAGAAAGGCTGACACTGTATAATCAAGTGGCAGCAATGCAAAATCACTGCAGGGGCATAGCTGCCATGTAAATAGCTTAAAGTGTGCCGTCATCCACCCTAGCTGACCTTGAAATATTCCAGCTGAATATTTGTTTGGACTCTTAGGTTTGTTTCTTCTGTTGGTATGATAACGTGTTTATAATCAGATATTGATATATAACCACATTCGGCAATGTTTAAAGCTTGGCTACCCGTGTTTGTGCAGGCAACCAGTGTGCAAACATCTGTTAACTGGACTATTCTTCTAAAGAACTGCCCGCAGCTTCTAAAGCACACATAGAGTCTGGTTTATGTCTGTGTAGTCCAGGGGTGTCTCTCTTGACAGTTTTCCTCACAGGTTAAGTGTTTCATATGATGAGTTGATGTAAAGGGGAAAGCAAAGTTCTAATATTCCCATGGAATTACGGCTATGGTTGTAAACCTTTGTAAGGAATCACAGTATGTGTATGAGTGTGCAGAATCTTATGTGAGGCTGGTTTACAGTAACATGCACATACTAAATAAATAGTCAATGAAATAAGTCTGTACATAACTGGAGTGGACTTGCAAGATGTTGGTCATCCCTGAGAAGATGAAACCTGATGAGATAAAAAATCTATATATACAAATACATATACAAAAAAATCAGTAATTAAAAAAATCAATATGCAAAGAAAGAGAATGAGAATTTTAAAAAGTGAATGGTCCTTTATGGTGAACCACAACATACAGCTTTGTATATGACAATATGGTTGTGTATGAGATATCACAAACCTATGACAGATCTGTTTTGTACAAGAACATCCATGTATGCAAGCAATGGAAGAAATGAACATGATCCGTATTATTGACAGCACCACATGTGAGATGCCTTAAGGCTGTTTCTGCTCACTGCTTCATTCCTGACACACGAGTAACTGGTGAGGGGTCAGACAGACAGTACATGTTTTTACTCATTCACATTCAGCTAAAAAAAAACAAAAACACAAAGTCTGCAATGAAACCATAAAGGCTCCTCATAGACAGACAGCAGAGGGCTTTTGACCAGGACAGTCCACAGGCTTCCTCATCCTGAGTCAATGTGAGGTAAAAAAGAAAGTGAGAAAGTTGCCCCATGTTGCTGAGCGGAAAGAAGAACTTCCCCTAGCAACTCATCCAATTTGCTATGCAGAACAAATCATGTCCATGTAAGGCAGTTTCAGAGAAAATTGCATCATTCCCAGTGATGGATGACAAGTTAGTTGTGATGACAAGTTAGTTTGATTTTTCATTTAAAAATAGAAAAAAATATTACTGCCACTGTTCAATACACTTTGGACAGATATGTTTATGGTAGGCAGGATGGTCACTTGAACCGCAGACCCAAACCACAGCTCTAAATGACACTCTTGGTTAAACCTGGCTTGAATAATGAGAAATAACTAAGCAATTCTTGGTTTGAAGGGATAATTTTCAGCATTTCTGCCATTCAGAAATAAGTGAAGTAATAATGACTAAACAACAGTAGCAGCATTATAGTACTGTTGTGAGCAGTGCAGGAACACCTCAGGGGGGATAATTATGCTTGATAATTATGCTATAGTTTCTAAGTGAAGTAGTCTCTAGTTACATTAACATCCTTTAGTTCAATAATGGGACTAATTAAAGTCAGTAGAGTGTCTACTGAAGCGCATTTCAAGTTCATCTTGTCATAAGAAATAAGACTTTTAGGTAGATCAAGTCAGTGACTTTTTTTAATGCCACTGACTTTTGGGGTTGGTTAATAGTTATCAATGATTTCTGTGGAGCTCGGAATGACAATGTATCATGGTCACCATGTTCTTTTCAAACATATAAACATACAGTGTTATAAGAATACTCTTTAAAATATATACAGTATTTATAATCCAACTGTTATTACCAAAATAAAACTTTATTTGTCTCTTAAACACATCCAACAATCTCCTGAGTTTGGTTTGGGCAGGGAATGTTTCTGAAGACAGTGAAAGACTAAAATCAAAACACATTTAGGCTACTCTTAACCTGTCTCCTGTGCTTCTGAACTGGCCCAAGAAGTTTGTCTCTCCTATTGGCTAATTTGAGAACTCCACATTGAGCTGTGGTCCTTATCCGATAGGATGCTGCCTTCATTTCATTAGATGCCTACCACTCCCTTAGTGGTCACATTAAAATCCTTTCCACAGGGACAATCCGGTCCTGCTCACATCCCTCCGGTCGCTTCAGCCTAGACACAGGCCTAGACAATCTCCTTCGGAGATGAACAAGAAGGCCGACCAAGGAATGTGTAGCCGAGGAAGAGGAGGACGAGGAGGAAGATGGTCAGGAAGAGCATGAGGGTGACAAAGCCCCCATGAGGCATGAGTGGCATGTCTGGGGCCTCAGCAGGAATCATGTTGGTCAGGTTCAGCATGTAGCCCAGTGTCCAGCCTGCACTACTGCCCTGGAGCTATGAACACACAGCACAGGAGATTTACACTGAATGACTCCACATATAGCAAAGTTGCCACCATAACCATAACACAAATGATACATGGGAGACTAATATGGCCCTTACATTATTCTTTTAGGGCACATATGAATCATGTATGTTCATATGACTTTTCCATATGGGTATACATATCAGGAATCATTGCAATTTCTGGAAATGTCATGAGATTTGATTTTGTCAAGCTAGGGGTAGAGGCAGGAGCCAATATCTTATGGTTCATATTATTTCAAATCTTTGCCACAGAGTTTCATACTGCCACTGCATCTTTTAGTGTTGATGATATGATATATGATATGCCTGCACATGGTTTACTTTCACCACTGATCATCACAGTTAGGTGCCCAGTTGTCCACTTTCTTTAGAAGAGAGAAAGACCTATCACTCTGAAGTGAGATAAAGACCCAAGAGAGAGTGCAGACCTTATCAATGAAGGTGATATCTTTCCAGTTTGCTGATGTGAAGCGGTAGCCATTTTCCAACAGGGTCAAAATGTAGGTCCCGGAGAAGCAATACTCTGCAAGGTACTTCTGCTTCACACTGGGGTATCTCGTTGTAAGCTGAAAAGTCAAGAAAGGCATTATTTCATTGTGCTGCTGGATGGATATTGCTTCTGCTGGCTTGACACAAATTCAGCATACTTTATCCCATGGGGTCTTGCAGTATTCTTCCATCCCCTTCTTGGACTCTTCCAGGGAATGGCGAGTCAGGTTTAGAAAGTTCATCACAAAGTAATAGGCAGAGAAGGCCTATGAGCAACATAGAAAAAATATGAATATTAAAGTATATGAAGCTATGAATATTAAACTATACTATACTGTGCAAAATAAAGGTCACTGTAAATGGAGGATAAACTGTGCCTTTGACGTGATTTCACTAGATTTATACAATCTGGCCTATTTCACAGCAAGGACAACAAAAAAGCCTGTTGTCAACAAAGTGAAGCCACGTGGAAAGTAGAGGGTAGAAAAGATCTACTTTGAATAAATATGACAGTAGAAATATCCATGGTGAACGCAGGCTCTCACCCCAAAGTTCCCTTCAACTGGTGGCTGGAACACTCCATTAAAGGAACACTGGGAGTATGGACACTGGCTGACGTTAAAGACTTTCTTGATGGAGCTTTGGCACTGTTCAAAGTCACCAGTGCCTTTGTGTCTAAATACATTTCTCTCATCATTTTTGCTGATGGTCTTGACACAGGGAGTATTGAAGGTGCTTTCAAACGGCTTCTCTACACTGTAGCCTGGGTGAAAGCAGGGGTCCTCTAGGGTGGTCTCATTTGACTTGGTGAAAAAAAAAAAAAAACAGAGAGAGTTGAGATACTGAAGGCATAAATACAAGTCAGACAACTAAAATTATTTGTGCAATTTCAGACATGCATGATTAAAAGTGAAATGGTTGCATCTTAGGAGGTTTTTAGTTTTAGTCTTTAGTTAATAGAGGACACACATAATGTATTTCACAGATTTGCAAATTAATGTATACAAAATTACACAAACAATGGAGGTTAAGTAATTAATGCAGTATGTCATCTCTCCCATATTCAGTTGGTCCTTACCTGAAGATTTTTTTCCAGAGCTAATTTGAGGACCTGATCCTTCCCATAACACAGAAAGCTGTGCGTGTACACCTGGTAGTCACGCCCGTAAAGGCGGAAGTTTATGGAATTGTCAGGAGACTCTACTGGTTGCTTGGAGACAAAAGTGATCTGGGTGGAGGCTCCCCCAAGGTCCAAAGCTCCCATTGTTCTGGCAGCCTGTAAATACAGCTTTATTACATTAACTGCAGCCATATCCGTTTCTCTTATGAGAAGCAGATGAACAGCTCCCTCCTTTCACCATGCTGTGGAAACAAGAGAATGTCTGCATGTACCTATTTCCTTATTTCTGTGCTACTGTCACTCAAGTCATACCTGTTGTTAGATGCTCACCAGTGCAGTACAATGGGTTTATTCACTTTATATTAGTCGATTGTAAATGCAATAAAAATGACCCAGTATTTAAGATGCTTTAGATAAAAGCATCTGCAACTAGTACCAATAAACATAAACCTAAGCATAAACCTGTGGAATCACCTGATAATGTACTATCATTTACAATGTATTACCAAGGCAAATAATTCATAATTAGGGGACTGCATATTGGAAATGTTACCATAAACTCTGGGATGACCTTTCTGGTATGGAGAATGCACTTTTTGCTATGATTTATATAATTTTGCCCACATAGTTTATAATTTATAAATTTGCCCCATATCAAGGACAAAGTGCATTTTTAGTTTAATAAACAATTAGATGATGTATTCAAATTACTTTTGTGCTTTACATTTGCAGACAGATATTCCTGTTGTAAGACTGCTTTGTGTCACTATTTCAGATAAGTCAAATAAAGGGCCTTGGGTGCTATACAACAGGTAGTGGATATCCCACAGTGGTGAATAAACAACCAAGCCTGCAAGATACAGCAGCAATTCACCAGAGGCAGGCCAGTTGCAAATATGTCACACATTGTACTGTTAAACTTCACACAAAATGAAAATTCTGTGCGTAACAGGAATCGTCTGTATTTGTTTTGTACATGGAAGCAATGTATTTGTACTCAAACAAGTTTCCGAAAGAAACAGTAACCTAGCCCTGAATACTATGTAGCTTTTGTAGTGTTGTAGGAATTTGGAAGGATTTCCACTATAGTTGCCTGCAGTTAATTCACAAAATACAAGCTGTGGCTTTCTGTGTGGTGACCAACCTTCATGAAGTTTTCCCCCAGGTAGTTGACAGTGATCCAGCCAAAGGCACCCTCCTCTTGGCCTGAGAGGACGCGGGCCCCCTGGAAGTCGAAGGGAGTCTTTGACAATGTCTCCTCCACAGAGGACATGACCTCCTTTGCCCCCTTACTGTTCTGCTCCCTAGGGACAGCAGTTGGGATTGGTATATAGTTCTTATTTACAACTAATGGAAAATGTTAAAATAATTGTGTATATAACCAGAGATTATCACAATTACTGCTAAATTAATTGATGTCTGAAAGCACATATGATATGTTGTAATGTAGAATTAATGCAAGTGGGGTTAGTGGCTCCTGCAAAAAAACTAAAAAAAAATCATATGGCTTCGGTACAGTAGGAATACACAATGAGTCATCGAGGTGTTTTTAACTGTAAGGTATCACAACCCAAATTCTCAGGAATTTTCTAATTACCACAATTTGTAGACACATTTGTCTTGACACATTTGTTTTCTCCACTACCTCATTTGAAAACCAAGTTGACTGCTGCTGCCTGAAGGTGTGTGAGTCAGTATGGAAAAGTCAATGGCTTACTCAAGCAGCCTCATGCCTGCTGTAGCTCCTAAGTACACTGGAGTGTCCTTGTGCTTGGCTGTGGGGATGTTTCCCTTAGCTTCCTCAAGGCACTCCATCAGGGACTGGCCTGCTCCACTGGGGTTCAATGCATAGCTAGAAATTCCATTCCCTGTGATAGAGGATTGTCTGAGGTCAGGGGATCATAGGAGTCAATCCTTTGCTGTCAAGCTGGTCCACTAACTAATCAACATAGGCCAAAATAAAACCTCAAAAAAAAGCCCAAGACAACAAAAATTTTACTTGCAAAAAAATATAACTCCACATTGGCATTTGCCAGTGTGTACAGAAAGTGTCTGAAAGACATACCTTTCCTCTGGATATCACACAATATTGCATAAGTGTTTCTGTCTGGCTTTTTAAAAGCTAAATATCAGCATTGTATTACACAACTGAGTCATTAAACCAAAACATACAGTCTGAAAGCGGTGTGCTTACTGAAGCTTTTCAAACACACGCCATAGCCTCACAAAAAAACACTGCAGTGCTCTCTCGAGCTGAAAGATGAATGTGAGGACGCCCTCCTGTAGAAAGAAAGCCTTATGTGCTGACTGAAGCCGTACCTTTCACAGAACAATCATGTCTTTGGCGCACATTCCCTGTGTTGTTCTCCTTCTCTGCAGGCCACTCATAGATGTACAGCGCTGTATGGGAGGAACCAGCATCCAGCACTATCCCATACTGGACACAGTGAAAAAGAGGGTGGGGGAGAGGGTGGAAGACACAGCATAGGAGTGAGAGAGGATGAAAGGAATTTGCCCAAGCTATGAAGATGACATCATTCATTCATTCAGAGGTAAACGTTGACATTGCCCATAGAGTGTGCACTGAGTGACCATTAAGTGCACTGCTTAGTAGGACTTCAAGAGCATGCCAGCACTAAAATCAATATTTACACAGACACAGGTGGCTATATTTCATTAATCATTGCCTACCTTATACTTCTGCTGTATCGGTTTGCTCTGCACAACAGCGATGGCCACAAGTACAACAACAGCAGCGATAAAGAAGACTGCCACACAGATAATTTTCCCACTGTGCCATGTTGCTTTCATCTCTACAATTCAGAAAAAAGTAAAGCAATTTTAACCAACAAATGTGACTTACAAATGTGTTATGTCATGAATGTATCCAGCAGATATGGTTTAGGAGAAAACGTAATTCAATTCAATGTAATTTCTATGAAGCCATGACATGTAAGGCACATCGAGGCACTTCACAGAAGGACCCTGTTTTAACTTGATCCATAAGTAGGAAACCTGTAGTAATTTAAGGGCAGATGGTCAGGGTAAACTGGTTAGAGAGAGATGCTCAGTTCATACGCGTAAAGTGTATGCATATGCGTGCTTCCGTGATACAAGCACATTTGAGGATAATATCCAATACAGCTAGCATTTAGAGTCATTGCTAAAGATTATCATGATCATCGTAGTCGTTGTTACCGTTACGTCTTAACGTCTGATGTTCTACCTGACAAAAAGGTGAGCAATATCAAGATGACTTTCCAGAGGATACGATAGCGTGTTGTCGTTTGCTCTCTATACCAGAATCAGTAAATTCAATGTCACCTCATAACCGCGTTCAGAGTATTCATGATCGTGTTTAGAATTATGTCGTTAACGTTTAATCAATGAGTAACCTATAACAATGTGTGTAGCCTTGTAAAATCTGATCAATTTGATTCAATCTAGCTAAGAATCAAATCCAGAAACACAACAGTGAACCAGGTTTAAGATGAAGGCTCAGACTGATACTTATAGACACTATAATGGCCCTACCATCTGAAAAGACCCTACTATCCCAAAACATGATTCAATTTAAATAGGCAGACAAACTCTGAAACATTGAACAGCCTACTTGATTCCACTTGTCCGTACACTTCGACATTCCTAATGGCACTTTCCAGATGGACTTCAGTTGCGATGAACATGCATTCACCCCTCTAGAAAAGACATCACTCTTCGAAGCCCTGCCCATCGTTGCTGCACAGTCGATATGGTAACGTAGCAGATATTTTTAAAAACCTGTTTGCATCTGACAAGGTAGTGATTTAATTACAAACTAAAGTTGCAATTTATTAAGGTAAGCTATTTAAAACGTCAAGTATCAACAACTGTTTCTTCATTAATAAATCCCTTAGCACTAAAAAACCGAATAGACAAAACTAGTTTCTAGCCACTCATCAGGCTGGAGCATTGATAAGAAGTCTAGTAATAGGTAGGTTATGTAGCGTTTTTTTTTTTCTTGAAAGCTCTTGTAGATGCCCTTGTGATCACATCGTTATCGCGTGTACGGGATGAACAGGGAACATCATTTGGTAGACTATTAGGTACTAATAGTACTACTAGGTACTAATTCTGTTGGTTAGAGTAGGTAACCCATACATAGTAATTTGAGGCAGCCATGGTCTACTGGATAAGGCTTCGGGCTTGTAACCGAAGTGTTGCCGGTTCGGTCCATGACCAGTGGACCATGGCTGAAGTGCCCTTAAGCAAGGCACCTAACCCCTCACAGCTCCCCTCGCGCCGCTATAGCATGCAGCCAATTGCCCCGGGTTAGTGTGTACTTTACTTTACTGTGTGCTGTGCGCGTTTCACTAATCACGATTGGATGAAATTCAGAGACCAAATCTCCCTCACACTATCAAAAGAGTATAGATTATTATAATGTCATAATGTATTAAATCAAATTAAACAGAATCTTGTTTGTCACCCTCTCCCTCCGTAATGAGTGATCCCATATATTTCTGTCTTCTTCTTCTTCTGTCTGTGTGAGATAAATTGCTTTTGCAAAAACCCCATGCTGATAAACTAGTTTATTTTGGGCAAGGAATTATTGTTACATCCAATTAGAGCATGAATATAGTTTGCAAAAACAGAAGTGTTTTTGACTCAGCATCCTTCAATTGTTCTGAAGAAAAGTGCTGCCTTAAGGGAGTTCACCATGAAAAAGCAATTGCACAGCTTCCACACAAGATAACATCTGAGCTGACTTGGATAAACTTGCACTGTAGTTAGGGAAGTCATAACATTGTATATGTGCACAGAATACACTCAAAGGATTGACATTATTCTTAAGCACATTTGTATATTTTATATTAGTCTTTAATGCAGAATTAAGGTTATGTGATCGAGACTGAAATAAGGATGTCCAAATCTTTCAAATAACATCATTGTTCAATATTCACCATGACAACCTGTCACTGATAAAAGAAAAACAAAACATGTAATTTGTGTTGAGTTTGGAAGTGAGAGACATTGGAAAGCAAGAGGAAGAGGAACAAAAGTTCTGCTCATCCTGCTAAGTTACTCAAAGTAAGCAGATGATTAAAAGCCCTGATGTTAACACTGAAAAGCATTAAACACACCAATGTGTACATCAGGAAGACGTTAGACAAGAAATAACACATTTATCTGTGTATTATGCCACATGGTTGTTAATGTGTTCGGTCATCAAGACATCTGCTTGCCAAGACAAATCTGCATTTTTGTAAGTTTGCTTAACAGACAGGACTCAACACCTGTTCCACCGCACCATTCCAAACCTAATTCCTGCATCTCTGTGAGATGAGACACACATGGACGTTTCTACAAGAAAACGTAAGCCCAGCCAACAATATGGGTTCATGTTCAAGAATTTTTGGCCTCAGAAGCCATCAAAATATGGTTGGTTTATGGTAATATGCTGTTGCTGACAAATAATAGTGGCCCATCACTAGTATTGCCATGGCCTATGAGTTATGTAACAGGCTTACAGAAACAAGTCTTGTCTAGTTTTCCTAAACATTACATCTGTTGTAGGTGAGAAGTAATGGTTAATTCAGCTTGATTGTTGATCTGCAACTGGAAGTCCCCAACATATTGCACAGACATAATTGCACATCTGTCCTACATAATCCAGTTCAGGGAAACTGGAACGGCCTAATCAGCTCATAATTATCTACATACAATAATTACATTGCACAGACTTAAAAGTTAAGAGAGTTAAATTTAGCTGCAGTGATCATTAATAGAATCACAAGGAACAATAACAAGCAGATCTTACAGTATATCACTCTCCAAGATTTTGATGTTCATAGGCCAGAATAAACACATTATTTTTCAGTCTAGATGTAAAATCACATGCTGGGCCTACATATAGGAAAAAACAAGCTGTCTAGGTGGACTACAAGAAAGAGCAGAAAGTAGTCCACCATAAAACCCAGAGCAGCTTCACATTGCTATCACCAGTATGGGATGGAAAGACTTTAGCCACCTCTCATTGCCTGTCTAAACATTTCTCTCATGTTTATTGGCACTGTCTCTCTCCCAATGGTGCCGTTCAGATGGATCCTTTGGACACCCCCAGGAGTAAGCAGCCTGACTGTGTTTTCTTTCAACTTTGAACCCCATGGTCTCCTCAGTTCTCACTTCTTCATGGTCTGTTTTCCATTTCCAGTTCCCTTCAGTTCCTAATGACTGCGACCAGCTTCTCGATTGGCTGCTCAGAGATGAAGGCATAACTGATTTGGCTAAGGAACTTGTAATTCTTGTAGAGACATGCCTTTAACTCCTGGGTTAGACAGCACAGTAATGTTTTGCGCACATCTGAGGATTACTTGAGTCACACTGTAAATAAGAGGACAAAATACAGGTATGTCCTCGCGCGGAGTTCATTCTTTACTCAAAATTGGAGGATTATTACATAAACACTGTGTGTCAAAGGCTGCTTTTCAATCTATGATGGAGTTCCCACCAAGAGCTCTATTTAAAAATGATGCTGAACTATGAGTGAACTGTTTCATCTAAGCACAACCTAAGTGTTTATATTTAACTGTATTCTAAACTTGAAGCGTGATGGCACTCAGTTAGAGTAATGAGCCTTATGGTCTGGAGCTCTAGAAACCACAAGTCATGCATTGGGGATAGAAGTTCTGCAGAGGCTGCCAACAGTACTGTTTTGTACTACAGACCAGCTGTAGGACCTTTCAAATACATGTGGAATTTATCCAATGTGTACAAAACCAATATAGATGCTGGAATGTCAAAAGAAGAAGAGATTCTCACTACTAAAAGTGCTTTAGCACATACACAAAACATAGTTGTTTGGCATTATGTATGCTATATGCAGTGGATGTGTGATCATTGTGAGAACACCTGCACACTATTCATTCCCTGTTTGACACTATAAAACAGCAGAGCCTGCTTGATTGTGTTCTTTTACTGGTCTCATCGTCAGGTTCCTGCGTGTGACATGACCTCTGGTGTCTTGCACAATGATTAGCTGTGTTTGCCAACATCTCAGCTGCCTGAGGAGATCAAGGCTCTGAAGCTGTGCAAGGCATGCTTTTTTGCCGGTGCTTGTCTGATCTGGCTGGTGTGTGTGCTTCCCCTGGCCATGCTGTTCAAACTCCATCTCTGATGGGAAATCCATGACATCATGTATGCCTGGCTCTCAACCTAAACCATAACAGGAAACATCTTGCCCAGGAAAAAAACTGCACACTACTTTAAGTAACGTCACAATAAAATTAGGAACATACTCAGCATGTTGCCATTATTCAGAATCAAACCATTTCTTGACCACCTTAGTTCTAGGTTCAAGAGTATGACAGGAGTAGTTGAAACAGATCCCTTGAACCTCAGGTTCTGCTGAGAGCCCATCAACTTAGAGTGTGAGATTGTAAGCTGAGTGTCAGGGGGGTGCATCTAGATGTGTACTGGGACAGGGAAGTGTCTGTGTTCCAAAACGGCCCAAATCACTTCCTCTGCTGTTGACCTTACGGATCATGTATACACACACAAGGATAGCAACTATGCAAGTCAACACTAATAACCTAGTTTTTCAAAGAGCACCCATGTTCTTCCACCTTGGCAACGTGCTGTACAATATTTGTAACATGCTTTCAATTCCAAACCATCTCTGTACTCTGCTAGGAGAGTGAAATTCCTCCTCTCCTCCTCTCACCCATGCATTTGTGTTGACCGACTGGACAGGAAAGCCCAGAATATCATGACCTGACCTCTAACTGCTCCGTATGGTACAGAAAGTCAAGCAGCTGAAACAGAAAGCATATCAGACTCAGCTCCAACATCTGGAGAAAGACATAGCACATCACAGCAAGCCATACTGATAAAGGAACAGGAAACATTTTCTGAAAGCAGGAAATTCTCTGATACACTCCTCTATCTAAATTCCATCACTCTTCCTTATTAAGAAATCAGAGTTGTTATGTACATATTTGTCCTGAGGACGCAGCAGAGTTGAAAGACATTTGCAGACAGGTTTTTATATGGCCTGCTACAGCTATTATGAGCAAGGGATCGCACAAATGGTTTCACACTGGTTTCTTGCGGTGCCTGGAATGTCAGCCTAGGCTTACAGGCAGAGTGAGTGTGATCAAGTCATGCATGATATGCAACTGAAGAACTATTCCATTCCTATGTGCATGCATGCACTTATACTACATCAGATTTGCAATGTTGGATTCTGCAGAGACAATGGTGCATGTTTCCCTTGAAGCATAATTTTGTCCTGGAAGCATTTTTATCTTCTTTGTGAATGGTTAGGCATGAACACAAATGCCATGTGTCTGAATAGCATATGGAATGTCACTGAGCTCCACATGGGAGATTGTGTTTACACTGAGAGAGAGAAGTTGTGTTCAGGCTAATGGATGTAGCAGCCGAAGCTACCCAGTAGTGCATTCCAGGTGCAAGCCTGACAGGAGACTGATGCGCTGGGCACAGTGTGGCATCTGGAAACCCATGAAACATCAGTCTCAGAAGAAAACAGGAATTTCAAGACCTGGGTTTTGAAAAGTGTAACTTTTTAACAGTTAAAATTGCATAGAGGCTCGGATTATGTCTGATGAACTAAAGAGAGTCGTCAAACATTCCTGTAGGATTTCCCACACCTACTTGTGCTAAATGACCTAATAATAAAGAATTAAATAAATGTCTTGCTTTTACACACTTTTTTAAAGAAATGGATCAAATCAAACTTACTTAACTTAACTCAAATAAACCTGAAAGGAAGTAAACTTTGTGAAACACATACTTTGTCAAACTGGTTAAATGAAGCACTTTCTTTAAAACAAGTATTTACAAGTTGTAAGTTTACAGCATTTAGCCTCTGAATGCTATTTTCAGTGTGCTGAGGCAGACAATGAGTTCTTCTCAAATGTTTCTTTCCAAGACAAAGAAAAGGGAATCACCATGTCTCACTTTCAGGACCGGGGCTCTGGAGGGACTTCCTCAAAGAACACATGACTGGAATAATAAAGCAGGGCACACACTGACCTTGTTGTGTCAGGGGCAGGAAGCTGGTTCCCTTGGTGAACCAAAATAGGCACAAGGAGGGGCTGCTGAGTGGCATGGGACGGCTTATGTCTCCTGGTATCAGAACACAGGAGTTGGAGACTACTACACCAATCTGACACCATAAACACACACACACACACACACACACCAACATGCACGTGCATGCATACACAACTTACTCACTGATGACTTTTATCATAGAGCCTAAGCTCACTAGCAAATGTGAGACAAAGCCTACATCTGCCATCAAGCCTTTTGATGAGGTTTCTCAGAGTATTTTCAAAAAACACATGCCAGATGGTGTGTCTGTGCTGAGGTAGTCCTTACATAATCAACCCTCCATATACCCCACACCCATTTCCTTCCTAACGTCTTTGCACTCCAGGCCAAGTGTCTTGTGTCCTTTCATCTTCCCCACCTCCATCTGGTCTTAACCCCACACATACAGCAGAAAAAATATACTGTGGGAATCGAGAACCGGGTACCAAGTAGAGCCAAGAATCTACTGCTACAGTCTACTGGAATTGTATACCTCTGACCTTATCAAATGCTCTTATTAGTGCCAGTATGTTTTAGAGATCAAGGGAAATGGGTTCTGGAAGTCGAATTTAAATAGACAGCACAGTTCTACATAGTTTCACGCATTCCAACAAGCTGCTATAGCCACCAAATTAATATAGGCTACATTATAGGGTTACGTATTGACAATGAAAACCTGTGTAGTCTACCTTCTCTACTGTGAGGAATTGATAGGAAAATTTATAAAGTATTGGACCGATAAGCAGGATTGACAATGGTGTCAATATTAATTCAATCAATTCCCACCAATATCTGGAACACAACTAGAGCAGCATCAGCTCCTTAGACGTCCCCTCTGACACAGCCCCTCATCACTACCTCATCACTGCTCCCCACCTTGCTGGACCAGAACTAGAGGAAGCCTCCTGTGAGGGACTTACAGTGACTGATCAATGTCTGCAACTGCACTGCATGAGTGGTCTACTTCAAAGTGGAGGCCTGTGGTAAGCCCTCGAGAATGCAGTGCCACAGAGCACCGGGGGTCGGGTAAATTCTCGGAAAGTGTAAGAGGTAAAGTGAAAAAGTGTGTCTGTGATGGAATGAATGTTCTGATATCTGGTGGTGTCAAACATGACTCATCCTGTGACCTGTATCATGAACAAGATGTGCACACACGCATGCACTCACACACACACACACACACACACCACACACCACTCACAAACACCTAACAGCAGCTGTCAGTTCCTTTTTGTCTGTCTCTTTCTCTCCCAAGATGACTGCAAGATGAATAAATGCCCTCTAGGGTAAAGTATGCAAGCATGCCCATATTTGTCCATTCAAGAAATTCTAGTCAAGTATTGTTTTGTATCTATGGAAAACCACCATTCATTGGAAAAGTGTAATGAATAAAATGTTGGTTTCAAACGTGGTGACTGCTCACAAACACACAAATATAGAATACACACAACACACAAATACAGAGTACAAGTACGTACTGTAAATATGTAATAAACACACATGCGCACACGCGCACACACACACACACACACACACACACACACACACACACACACATCCACAATCAAATAACATTTTTCCACATATGCACATCATTCACACGCCCACATACAAACACACAAATACACATTTGTGTGCAAAGCCACAAACACACAAATATAAATATAAACACACACACACAAATCACGTGATAAACCCTGAGGTACCAGTCATCCCATTATGATTCTTATCTGAAATAATTCTGCACTTTAGTCTCAGCTAGTAGAGAGAACCCTCCGTCTGGCTGTGACAGTGTTTGCACTTTGCCTCCTCTCCTCATTCCACACATGAACAGTAATCTTGTTTTGCAGTGAGGCAAGAGCTTTCTTTGTGTAGGTATGCTGTATGTCTTTATGGGTGTGTGTCTGTGTTTCTCTGTGTGTGTGTGTGTTTGTGTGTGTGTGTGTGTGAGAGAGAGAGAGAGAGAGAGAGAGAGAGAGGGGAAGAGATAATGGAAACAATTGTGTGTATAGCCATTGAAAAGCCATTTCCCTACCTCTTTGTTCAGCCATGAGTACAGCCTCTCTCTCCTTCCTTCTCTCTCTCTCCGTCTCTCTCACATACACACACTCGGTGCTGTTGCCTGTGCTTTGTGAGTGCTGGTGTGCTGCTTGCTGGCAGCCAGGTCTCCTGGAGTTTCTTTATAAACCATGGGGGCTTAAGGGGGCGGGCTTGCCATCTCTCTCTCTCTCTCTCTCTGCTACTCACATTCTACTTTCCTCTTTTCTTTCTCTCTCTCTCTCTCTCTCTCTCTGTCTTTCATCAAGGCTCTGTCTCTGCCTCTCTCCCTCCCCCTCCCTCTCTCTCTTTCTCTTTCCTGTCTGGTCTGTCACCTTATACTCGGTTCCTCAGTGTTGTGAACAGAAATGCTGCTAGAACAGAACACATCAAAGAAACAAACAGAAAGAGAAAGAGGGGGGAGGGAGAGAGAGAGTAATTCATATTGTTGAATAGAGTAATGTCACATCATGTTGTGGTCCACCTCAGTGAGACATACATGCCTAGTAGTGTTTGTTCACCATCTTTGTCTCTGGCCACTGTTGACATCCCTCTGCTCAAGCACAAAGAGTTGTTTGTTTGATTTGTCCACAAGATTAACTGCTAGCTTTCCTGCACTGTCACCACTTTGACAAAAAAGCTCTATAGCGCTTAATTGGCAGCTCCAATGGGTTCCTAGTGCCCATGCACCTTCTGATTACTCTTTCTAACCACACGGTGTCCTAGATGCAAACTAAACCAAAGCTAAGGAGTTGTGGAAGTGTGTATTTGCATATGGTGTGTGTGTGTGCAAATGTGTGTATGTCAATGATGGTGTTGTTATGGCAAACAACTATAGTGGATTAGACATTGCTGCCAAGCAAAATCTCTCAGGGAAAACACCTTTACTGTGTTTGCGTGGGTTCATCTCCACACTCTGAAAGCACAGGCATTTTCCGTCAGTTTCACATGCATACACTAATCAGAGGCAGGCCAGAGTGGGATGACAGTGAGCAGAGCCCCCTAGGAATAAACACACCAGCTTTAATGAATTACAATTTAATAGGTCTATGCACTGACCCCTGCACCATAAAAAAGGTGTGTCTCAGTTTGTGTGTGTGTGTTTGTCTGTGTGTGCATGTAAGATAAGGGGAGATGTGTTATGGCTGTCTACCTGATTTATGCTTTGGCAATGCTATTACATTTGAAACGGTGATAACGGTGATAATGCTGATAGAGAGAGAGAGAGAGAGATGGGGGAGTGAGGAGTACACAAGACTTGAAAGACTCATATCCCATTTCAGCCTTGCACATTTGCTCCTGACTTCCCGAAAAGGCAGCCGAAAACATCCACGCTTTCATCATCTCTTTCAGTTCCATGTTTCTATAGAGGACCCAGACAAGCCCTACATTAAGTGATTGCAGTTCAGACTCAATTCCTCAATTCCTCAATTTGGATCAGATTTGTTCAACTAATTTACTTGCAAACAAAGTGAAGAGATTGACAGGTTTATAAAAGACCATTGGTTGAACTGTAGATAATATCTTAGAGGGAGCACAAAACTATGGCAAACTCCAGTCTCCTGCAATTAGTAATCCCCGAGGGAGGAGGGAATGCTTTCAGTTCAACAGGGTAGTGATACAGCACAAGGGAATAGGACACGCTCCAAAAATGTCATGTTCCAGAGAAGTAAGGAAACGAAGGAAATCTTACACACACCTCCCACTTTAATGCAAATTTTCCTCCATTGCCCCAAGGGGGAGAACTATGCAATGGTTGTGGAGAGGAGATATTTTCAGCAGATAGTGGATAAAAGGAGGCTTTTGTGTGGATTCCAATGACGATGGAAAAATCCTTCCACGTGAACTGAGCTTGAACTCTGACCCCGAGGAGCACACTGGACACCTCTGTGGTCTTCAACACACTATTTAAAACTGAATGCAAATTCAGACTCCTTAGAAATCTCTTACAGAGACAAAGAAACGCGATCCACACTTGAGGACTTCTAGGGGTCCCTGCAGCCCTCTGCCCTACACAAGGGGGCCAGGCAGTGATTACATCTCAGACCCTTTCAATTAAACCCCTAAATAGCTGTTGCTAAGGACATGTTTTTCCATGCTGAGGATGAGGCACACATAAACAACATGTTCCACATATTGTTTCCATCGCAAAGCTTTCTTGTTGTCGAGACCAGACCAGCAAAGGAAGCTGTCACTTTCAAAGTGCTGTTCATCAGAAATCTGGACAAGGATCGTTAGAAAAGCTTGTCTTCTTAAAAGCCTCCAGCCATCAAGACAGCTATCACACATCTGGAACTGGACCACACAAACACAAGCACCATTCAGACACCACTGGCGGAGCATGACTCCCAGACCTTGAGAAGTTTCCGTCTTGCAACACCCCTGTGTTACAAACCCTGTCAAATTAGTTTCCAGTGTGTGTGTTTGTGTGTGTGTTTGTGTGTGTGTGTGTGTGCGTGCGTAATGGGTGGAGGGCAATGTTTTCAGGAATGGGCATGTGTTGTTTATAAGGATGTGTTCAGAGAGGGTTTCTATGGAAATGCAACAGAGCTCAACAGCATCTGTTCTCACACCTTCTGGGTCAAACTCAGTGTTGTGTTATTCATAGGGATAATACTACTAAGCACATCACATTAATCGGCCAAGACCCATGATTGTTTATATTATTCCCACTCCAGACGTCAGAAGACTATTTTTAAATGAACATATATTGTTCACTGTAACAAAACACACATCACCCGTAAGGTTTGTAGAAGCAACAATGTTCTCTAGGCTAGATTGCTTATCTCAATGGGCTTACATGGTTTATCTTCAAGGTTACATAAATATAATAAAAAATTTTCTTCTGCCCTCCACCCTTCCCTTCTCCTCCCTACCCCTCTCATCTCTCCCTCCTGTTTGGAGAGTCATATCCAGGAAGTGCTGTGGGAGTCAGCCTCTAACCTGTATCACACGCTGACAACAGTGATCTGAAATACATGGATCTTTATATCTTTTTGTCGTCTACCATAAAGCATTTGGATGATAAATAAGGACAGACTCACCAGTTGCCACCTGGGTCCAGTTGTGGCTGAACCTGAGAAAAACAATGGTGGAGAAATGATCCCATCAAAATTCTTTACACAAGTTTTACACAATTTGTCCACAAGATTTACACAAGTGCTTAGCTTAGAGCAGAAATACACAGTACGGTCTGAATCTCTACCTAAGAGCTAGATCGGCACAGATCAATTAAAAGCTTGTCAGTAACACACTACAGTTTGAATGTTTTAAGCTGTAACACACTAAAGTCAGGCTGAATGCCTTACCTTCCCTTGCCTTAAAGACACAGTGACATTGGTTATGAGGACAAGCCAACTGATCCAGGGCTCCAGGCCACAATGTTCCTAAAGTCATGTGAAAACCATTAGGACTGAGCAAAGAGTAAAACCATGCACTGGTTGAGCACAGACTAGAGGAGCAGCACAGCTGCAAATCTGGTTGCAATCCCCAGTGGTGGGAGGCCATCGGTCCATGTGGGAATGATGAATTGAAAAGAACCACCAGAGGCCCCAGTTTCCAGTGAAAAGAGGACAGACAGACAGAGAGGACCCTTACATAGAATAACATGACATGCCTGGAATTCCAACCAGCCCACTGAGGAGAGCGTCTCACCACAAAAAAAGAAAAAAAAAAAAGAAAAAGGCTGATTGATTGAAATGATGTCATACTCCCACTCAGTCATCAGCTGACTGCATTCAATCAATCAGCATGTCATACATGACTAAATGACAACACATGAGTAAGGTTTTAGGAGTTGCACATGTTCTTTGCTCTGGTTGCTGGTACGATTAGCTACTGATAATAGACAAATAAACACATGTTGAAATGGGGAGATGCCCTGTCAGGAGCTGTGTCCATCATGTTGGCTTTTCAAGTGTAAACCAATCCCGTGAGGCAAAAAGCCAATCAGGAAAAACGTCAGGACTACACATCATCACACTAAAGCAGTGGATTAGCATCTTAGAATTTCAGACATCAGGGATCCATATGAGTCAGTCCTATAAAACATCAATCATATTCAATAATATCCGAATGGTTGAAAATTGATTTTAATAGTAGCCACGTTTTTTTTTTTTTTACAGGTGATGTATGATTATGTTTAAGCACCTCCAGATGACTCCAGCAAATTGTGCTGCCATCTGGTGGAAGATTTCACACACTAACAGCACTGTGACGCTATTTCTCATCATTTTGTGACGTTATCTAAAACAGCCACATGCATAATTCATTTTGTTAACTCACCAGGGTCTATTAGATATAATCATTTAGTAACAAGATTAAACAGAGAGCAAAAATTTTGAGTAGAAAGCATAATGTTCAATACCTGTAAAGTTCACTGAAAGTCAATATTTGGTCTAGACAACCATTTCTGTTGCATGAATGTGCCTGAATAGCCAACATTCTAACTTGGTTAGATTTCCCCTCATTCTTCCCTCGGGCCATAGTTTACAACAGAGAACGTGTCTTCGCAGAGGGCAGACATGCATGAACATCTTCCTATGTGGCAACACCTCAACGATAAAAGTCTGATTTATTTATGATCATTACATCTGGAAAATCCCAAAACTGACAAAGAGACAAAGGCATAAGCAGGTAAAATTTAATATCCCACAGGGTAGTTCTTCACTCATAGTTGTACAAATTCATGGCCAAAGTCAGGAATGTGTTCAGTAGAGGAAAAATGTACATCCATCGTAAAAGCAGCAGTCACCTACATGTTGAAAAGAATCAACATTAGCCGAGACACCGGTTGGCAAAAGCCAACCTTTCCACAAGCTGTCTTTGGTACACAGACCTGAGCATCTGAGCATTCACTTGGATCTGGTTTTGCATTGAAGCTTCCAGAATTGAGAAGGGTGAGAGAAGTGGCAGAGGTGAAGCAGTGACAGAGCTTTGCAACTGAAGGAATGATGACAGAGAAAAACATACAAAATGGAATGGACTGATGGGTGATAAACATGTGAAAAATAGTAAACAAACAAAATCCTCAAATAGAGACTCCCCATCTCCCCCTATAGGATATGCTGACCCTGAGTGAGTGAGTGTATGTGTGTCTGTTCTGTGTCGTGGGGAGTTCATGATGAGAAAACCCAATGTCCGCAATCACTTCTTCCTCTTGCGTGGGCTGCGGTCAGACTCGTGCGCTCTCTCCTCCGAGCTCTCCTTCTTGCCTTTGCTCTTCTCGGCCACTGCCTGGGGCTCTTTGGCCTTCTTGCTCTTGGGCTCAGTGGTGGCACTTCTGGGCCTCTGGCCAATCATGGAGGTGACTAGACACACTGAGGCCACGGTAGCCAGCAGCGCAAGGAGCACCGTGGGCCCAGAGTAGGGGCTGACGTGGCCCCGCACCAGCTCCAGAGCCTGGCCCACCGGTGAGTCCAACACGGGCTGGACAGGGTGGCTCTCCTGCAGGGAGACCCAAAGCAATCACAGTATTTACAGTTGAGTTTTACAGTCAAAGACAGGTTTAGAGTTTATTTACAGGAACAGCAAATAGCTGCCCCATAACTGTATGCCTACTAAGCAATGACCTCTTGATATTTATCACCCATATTTATCTGGATAGAAGCAATGGAGACAGAAGTTTACACAACCAGTCAATTTAGTCCTAACTGACTGTAACTCAAATAAAATAACATCAGGTAAACAAAACTAAGGGTGGATGGGGCCATGTGCTACAGCAGTCTACAGCAGAACAACAAACAGCTGAGTCAGACATGTACAGATGCAAGCAGAGGGGACAGCAACAGCTGATCATGTGTGTGAATGTGATGATGTTACCTTCAGCCCGTAACTGAAGAGCAGGTTCTCCAGCACTGGGTCCTCCAGACGCACTGCAGGGTAGAACTCCTCCACAAAGTGTCTCCCCCACCACTGCTGTGGCTGGGAACTATTAGAAATAAATTGTTACAACATGCTCCTCTCCCAGCGTGAAACCACTGGACAGCTGCCAACTATTAGATCTGGTGGGTCATTCTGACCAGATTGCAGCCCAAACTGGGGCATTCATACCATTCCAACATGTGCTGTCAGTTTAGTTATGTTACTTTCATTAACTTTTATTAATGCATTTGCAATAGTTTTTCAAACAACAGCACATTATATTATTCTGAGTAGACAGTAATAGATTCTGAGTAGACACCAAAAAAACAAAAAAAACAAACCCAAGATGGCATGTCGTGACTCTCGATGACTCACCCATCCTGTGAGGTTTCCGTGAACCAGTATTTATAGAGGAGAGCTCTGATGAATATGGGGGGAGTCTGACTGAAGGGGTACTGGGCCTCATCTGTCTGGAGCAGCCGCACCACTGCACATCAAGACACAACAGCATGATGGAACCATTTACAGCCACTAGAGAGCAGCGCATTTCAACATGGTGACGTCAACAGATACTTTACCGTCCTTCTTGCCCTGGAGGAGTCGGTGCACCAGGCCTGTGAACCAGAGGCTGTCCCCCTGTGATCCGTGGGCTGCCTCCCACATCTGCCAGTCCAGCCGCGGGTGATAGGGGGTCACCAGCGGAGGGGCACGAGCCACATTCCCAGGCTTATACATGAACTCTATCTCCTACATGAAGCACACACAACCAACACACCACTTTAGTTGAGGACAGCCATGTAATCAACTTTGGATTCAATGCAAGGCCAATTAACGGAAACTATGACTCTTTGCAGAATATGCTAAGTACTGTAGCATTCAGTCTTCTTTTTCTTACCGTCCATTTTTGCTGGTCCATGCTGCCCTCTAGAACAATTTCTGACCTTCCATCTACTCCGAGGGGCTTAGAGTCGATGCCATAGACACCTACTAACCTGTAGGGTTCCACCATGTTATAAACCTTCCTCACCTCTGGTAAAACCTTACTGCTGGAGACATTCTCCATGGCTGTGTATGGGACCTGTTATTGATCACAGTAATTTTGACAATTGCAAAATCATCCAGGGAAAATTCTGGAAAATATGCCATCTAGTACCATATATTTAGCTTTGCAACACTTGGCTACCCACCAGAGTTAGTGCAAAGATGCCAGCAGCTACTGCAGTGAAGGCAGCCCACTGGACGAGTGCCCAAAGCTTGGACAGAACACCTCGAGTGCAGAGACACCTAGGAGGGCCACATCGGTCAAGATACTGTCAGTGAGAGGCTGGCGGATGGATCCTGATTAGTTTGTTTTTGTGTAAACAGAGGCATTGTTTACCGTTACTGTGTCTGATATCTAAAGATATTTAGAGTTAATACAGACTAAGTGAAGAATCACTTTCTTTACACAAAACAAGTAAAAAAAACATAAAAACATACCCAAGCATAGCAGCAACCACCTCCCATGTGAAGGACAAAACTCCTACCCAGATACTGGGTACTGTGATCAGCTTCAGCACATCAGCAAACTGCTGCTGTGTGAACTCTGGTAAGTCAATAACATGCATGTAGCTATTACCATGTCCATAGGCACACCAGTGATCAGAATTCATTCCTCTAAAAGCCATGGTGCAACTAAGAGTATAAAATACTATAAATACACTGGAGTTGAAGAGAGATTTCTATGAATATGAATATAATCCAATCAGGTCATCTCACTTGTTTTTGAGAGCACAATCTTCTGCTCCCAATCAACACGCAACTGGAACAACTCCACGGCGCTGTATATGATGAAGGCAAACACCCCCAGCTCCACCACAAGCAAAACAAGAGAGCCAATGGACTGCATCCAGGCTGGAATGACAAGCAACCAAAACAGAACAGAAGAAAGTAAAGTAACAAGCCACCCATTTATGCCTGGAAGAGTGAAACCAAATATGCCACGTCCTGTGTGTGACTCGCTTTGTGAGAAAGCTACTAGGTGAGCGTTCTCACCCAAAAGGTCTGGAATTAACAAAAACATTTCACCCCTTACACACACTCTACTGTTATTTATGTGTCTTATCGTGGTTCAAGTAGGCTATGCTAAAAGATAATAAGCTCCTCCACCCAGCTGACTTATTCCAACCCAAAGTTTGAGTGAGGCTTGACACATTCTTTCTCTATGGAGAAAGGCAGAGAACAAAGGTGGTACAAAACTAAGGAGGTCTGTGGCCTGCAAACTAGGTTTTGTTGATGGCCTCTGGGATTAGGAGTAAAGTTCACTTATCCCTTCAATAGTAAACACCTATTCAATACATGAGAGGCTAGTATCTGTGGGTATAAATGTGAAGCATACAATGAGCCATTTTGTAGAAAACGACATGTGAAAAGTAGTGATAGTTATTGATTATTAATTAAGAGCATACTTCTGCTCTTCTTCTTCTTCTTCTTGTGGTCTGATGAGGAACTGAAGTAGTCATCATCCAGCAGGGAGAAGCATAGGGCAATAGTAAGGAGGCTCATGATGCTCAGATTCCCTGTCAACAAGCTGCCTAGCTGGAGCAACATCTACACACGACACAGAGGAAGAGACAGAGAAAGAACAGCCATTCAAACACTCCTGCACAACACTGAATGTCTCATATACAAGCAGTTTCTGCAAAATACTGAAATTATTTGCCACTTTATCTGGTAATTCAATCCAAAGATTAAAAAACACTTACAGTATGCGACTAAAGATTTTTTCAAGGGGGACCTGACACTTCAGTGCAATCAGTGCAATAAACACACCTAACTGACTGAGATGGTGCGTAACAGACCTGGAGGTAGAAAGCGGTGAGCCTTAGGCAGCGGATTGGGGCGAAGAAGAGAAAAGGCACGACGAGCTCAGCCTCCAGCTGCAGCACCACACCCAGCTTCAGCAACCAGGCAGGCAGCTGGTGACAGTACCAGGCCAGAGGGTTAGGACTTCCCTGGGCCTCAAAGTGATGGGATAGAGCTAAAGCAAGCCAGGCACACAAGGAAAACTACATTATCTAAACTGAAATGACAAAGTGTAATTTTCTGAAGATTTTATACACTTTTTGTATACTTTTGTATAAAGAACTTACAGATGCAACAAGATTATGAAAACATTCTACAATCTGAATAACTGTACTTGTAGTAGACTTACAAATGATGTGAATCAGTGATTATAAGATTTAAATGAAATGATTAAAGAATCACAAAGCACACTTGCAAACTTCAATACATGATTTAATAGAATGGAATATCATCTCAAGCCTGCTTTAGCATAGTCCTGACCTCATCCTTGCAAGTGCATCACAGTTGACAAGAGGCACCATTTCAAAGGAAAGGTGTTGAGAAATTATATAATTCTGACCTGACAGACTCCACCACTCAGACCCTCCACTGGCCAGCTTGGCCACCCCGGCCCCAAAGGTGACTCTGAAGAGCAGCCACCTGGTCAGCCAGAAGGTCACAGGGTCATGAAGTCTTAGGGAGGAGCCGCCACACAGCAGTGGAGCCACAACCACTGCCAAGAATCCCATCTCTAGGAGCAAAGAGTCCCTATGTAGAAACAATCAGTAGTGTCAGTTGGGCTCTCATAAACTTTGGCTACGGTCAGATTCAAGCCTCATTCTTCAAATCACATTTTTCCTCTCTGATTGGCATTCAGTTATTCCAGTGACCTGTATCTGACTTTAACGTTGATGCATCAAAATGCCACACACATGCTTTGGCACATCATATGCCACACTAATAGCAATAAAATGATTCTTCATTCAACACAACGAGATGGCCAGATGACAAGTATTAAGTTTGCAAGTTCAAGTCTGCAACTCTGTCTTCAGGTTGGGTTTGCCCCAAGAGCAAACTATCACACACTTGGTGTGAAAGTGTTCATACAAAGACATGTATTTTATCGCCTGTGTTATTGAATGCCAAAATACGCACTTGATGTGAACCAAACCTAAAACATGACCACGACTTACTCACACAAAACACAGGGCCATGCCATGCATATGAGCAAGATTAGATTAACTAGATTAATCTAAAATATGTGTCTAATACAAAACACAAATAAACATCTTGTTTTTAGTTTCAGAGTAATGGATAGTAGTTTGAAAGATTTGGGGGAATTGATTACTTCGTTCATGTGTGAGGACGCCAAGAGACAATACCTTCCAGTGTCAGCTGTTATTTCAGTGATTCAATAAGTACAGTAATATAATTTAGCACATCTTTGTGCAACACTTACTAATCCATTTTCTAACTTACCATTGGCTTTGAAGGAAGTCTTTACCTACCTGCAAAAAACAATTAAAAGATAAGTGAAAAAAATGCAATACACATAACTGGGTGAAAGGAAAGTATTTTGTTCGGGTCTGAATAATGCACCCACTAAAACACATCTTGGAAACATCCAGAACATCTCTGTGATTCTTTATTTCCAAGGTCTGTAGTCATAAGTAAGCTTTTCTGAAGTTAATGGACTCAAAGAGATGAGTTCTGCCAGTAGCTACATGTGCTCAACCCCTCACATTGGTGGCATAGAACATTACTACCAGAAGGGGGAGGTATCGCCTAAGGCATCTTCAATAAAGCATACGCTCCCAGCCAACATGCAGTGTGTTTTCCTCCTGCTTTGCATAACAGATTTTCCCGCCAATCTCTTCTGAACGCCTCTGTAATTATTGTTTTCTTATACTTCTGTGAGAAATCAACCGAGGAAGAGGCCACAGGCTTGGAATTCATCATGTACATCAAAACACAGACAAAATCAGTTGTATATCCAGGGTATATGGAGGAAAATTAAGGTTCAATTCAATACTTTTTATACCTGTTTAACTACCTTCTGATTTTTTTTTGAACATCACTGTGCAACTTTGAGGCCCCCACAATGATGGTCCCAAGTGGGGTTGGACAGTAGGCCCATGGTGGGCTCCTCACTGTGGGACCCCTTAGCAGTGTGAAATGTGGTGCCTATTTCAGCTCCACAGAAAGGAAGCCACGCGGGATAGGACTACTCACTCAGAGTACGACCCCAGTGTAGGACCCCTTACCAGATTCAAATGAAGGGTGTGCAAGGGGTCCCCTGTGGGTCAGGTTTGGCAGCACAATGTATCATCAGGGACTAAAATGGGATTTGTTATGTGGGTGAGGGGGGGGGGGGGGGTCGATCGTGGGTTTGGGGGTCATGCTATCTGCAGCATGGCTTTTTTAAAGGAGAAATCCGTTGTGAATCAATCCATAACCCTGTTCCAGTTCATCTCCTGCTGTCGGTAGGAGAAAGAATGTGAACCGACAGCGATTGAAAAGAAACTACTTTAGATCTGGGGGTCTATTTAGGCTAGTGTATTAACATGCACACTTATATAGAAAATCTATTTAAATATTGAAAATACTTAGATCTGATTAGAAAATAAATCAGCCAATTTAAGTAACAAGCAGCTGGAGGCTAGCATTGCCTACATTGAACAGAGCAAATCTGAATGAAGGCTTGGTCCTGTTCATTTAACATTAACTTGACTTAAGCCCTTTAATGGATGAATGCCCCCTACTCTACTTCATTTGATGTCGTAGGCCTAAATCTAACGTCATCGCTAAGAAATGGGCTATGCAATTAGAGCAGCCAAGTTTCTCTGGCATTCTTACTAACAGGTACTGAGAATCAATCAATTGGCCTACATGCAGGCTTGCTTGACAACTCAAACAAAAGCTTAGCTTGCCAGCCATCTTTCTGTCACAGTTCTCATTTTCTCACAGAATGTTTAAGCAGAATGTAAATGTGTTCTATTCCATTAAACATGCTATGACCATTCAGCGCATCCACAGCGCTCTGTCGCATAGCCTACATCTATTATTTCTTTTAATACTTTTTAAAACCCTGAGGACACCCTGATATCCCACAAGGTAAACAAACCCACCTGAAAAAGTGAAAAGTAGAGTGCCCACAGACATAAGAAAACCACGCTGTTCCTCAGAGGTCTCAGCAGGACGGCACCCAGTGCCAACAGCGCCCCCAGCAGGCACAGAAGCTCCATGGCCTGCTGGTGGTCCAGCCCCAGCTCAGGCCCCAGGAGAAGCAGCGTGGGGTAAGCCTGCAGCTGCTCCAGCAGGGGCCGCTCACTCTTGGGCATCAGCAAGCGCACTGGAACAATACCTTCGTTCCCATACAGACCTGCAACCGGGACAAAGAACATGGGGATTCCAGTGCATGTATGTGAATGCTGTGTTAAGTGAAACAACCCATAATAAAGCCTGTGTTTGTGTGTATGGGTGCGTGAAGGTCAGAGGTGAGGTTCACTCAAACAGAAATCAGGCGTCAGCCATTTATATTTGCAAAGTGGTTGGACTAGTCTCACAAACATGTCTTGGTGCCTAAAATTTAGGGTGTGTCAGATCTTGTGTGTGGTTTTAACATAGCATGACCAATCTGACTATTAACATCTTTGAGAAGTTCTGCAGCATGTCTACTACAAGTCTATGCCACATTATCAAGCTGCTTTGAATTTCAGAAGTTCAGATTGCATTCACGTCTAAAACAATTCTATTTGAACTGTTTTTTTTCCCCGACATCATTTAGACACATATTAGATGGTTTTGTACTATTTGTATGAGTACTATATTAAAATTTTGTGTAAAATTGTCTCTGGAAGATTACTAAGAGGTAAAACATCTAAACTCAGAAAGTGAACACTAGTGCTATCTTATCCTACCAATAATGACATTTAACAACAGCACGTTAGCTGTTATTTCACTCAATGACTACAACAATGTTAGTAAGAACAATTTCAACAATGAGTACCCCAAGAGCACCCATACTAAAAGCACACGACAAATGAATCCTATTATTTACGTGCATTGTAAGCACGTACTTCAATAGACACAAAGCCACTCATGGTAACAAGTCAATAAGCAGCAGTTGCACTTCCACATTTCTGGATCGCATGCCATAACATGTGTGCCAGTTTGGCAACAGAAGTGAGCAGTCGAACAAGTTCTGTATTGTGGCCACTCCAAACTGAGTCATTTAGGGACCATCTTACGAGCACGGCAGAGTTAACACAGCCTTACAACTGGAAAAAATGAGCGCCTATAATGTGGGCACATTCCCCAAAGATTTCTCAGCTCCACCCTTTGCCTCTGATAGAAACGCATTCAGCATGTCGACAGTTGCCTTATTTTTTTATCATACAAAAACATTTTAAATTTCATCAACTCAAATTTGTTTGGAATAAGCGAGCAAAAAATCTTCGTGAAATGATGACGGGCCTTTACCAGTGCGAGCCACTCAGCACTAACTGGCAAACGTCCCAGAGAGCCGCATGCACACGTAGCGCAAAATAAGGTCTACACTAGGGCAGATAGATACAGTAATTTGCTGAGCGAACGCATGCACAGACAACAGGCGTATTCACCTGTGTCTTTTCAATCCCCTCGTTCAATGTTGAATTGTCATTTTCTCCGTCATCAAACTATTTTTGCAGCAGTTCCTGCGAAATTGTTTCTCACGGTTGCTTAAAGTATTTCGGCTTTTATACCTACGATAAAGATTAGCCTACTGACTTTTAACACCCCATGTAGCAGGATATTTGAGGTTTCTTCCGCAAAAATTCATTGTTCAACTATTCCGTAGCACATGATCGTGGAGAGCCCCAGATTTCCTGATGGAAACGAAAGCAGTGCCCTGCCAATCCAAAATATGCATATTCGCGTTATTCATATGTTGTGCCTGAAGTGAAATTACAAGCCTCAATCATAAACGTCAAAAAACGTTTGCTGTAGGCAGTGAACGAGGATGGGCAACACCCAGGTCAAAAATATAACGATACAACTCAGGGTTACTCAAAGAAACAGCTGCTGCATGCGTTCTCCCATCAGTCAGGATCTGAAACATAGCCTGCATAGCCTAGTTTACTTCCATAAATAGCTTATCATTGAGTTACACTGAATAACTTGACTTTTCATGGACTTACCTGGAATTTGGACGTAAAGAGATGCGAATGCAAATAAGTATATGGTAGCCACACTCCGCAGGAACATGGATTGAGGAAGCCCAATGTCACCCATTTCTGCTAAAATCACAGCTAAATACTTGAATTATGTGGGCTGTATTTTAGAATTGTGCGCTTGGAGTTCGTGTGGAAAACTAAACTTTTCCAGCATGGACAGAAATGAAGGCGGAGTTTGCAGTAGTCGCACATGCGTAAAATGCCTCAACTGTCGGAAAAGAAAGTATTTCTACTGTACGAGACAACAACCCTCAATCCTTTGGATTAAGATTTCAACCTTTAAATCGGCAGTTTACATCGGGCTTTCGTTGTCAATCTAAATAGAGGTGAATAGGAAGATTTTCAAAGGTCAGAGAACGGATATTGGCTGACTGCTGGTAGATGGTAGTCTAGACAGGAGGGTCATTTGAGGTTAAATGTCCTGGTGCTCTTGCCTCCATTCAGTAGCCAGCTATTCTCAGGCGGGTACATTGCATACATGTAATACACATTTAGCAGACGCTTTTATCGAAAGCGACTTACAAAGATGACGCAATTAAGTTTTCTGTCAGCTCAATTGAAAACACTGAACAGTTTGATTCAGTTTTCTTCAAATCATGTCAAGGATAAAACATATCCGGACTACTTAGCGGACCAACTAAATAGGGCTTCATGCTTAAAAATAATAGGCTACTGGCATACTACGTACCGACAAGGGTTTTAGTGGGTGGTCAAGTCACATGCTACTGGTCTGGTGATCATTTAAAACCTCAAGCCAGAGCGAATATGACGAGTGTGCTCAACTAATGCTTCTGATCTAACCAACAGTGGCATGAGCGGTATTTCTATACAGTACTGGACAGAACCGGAGAGAGCAAGTAAGAGACGTTCTGTCTTTACATCTACATCTGGGCCAGTTTACAAGTCCATAGACACTACTTTCTACAGACTGAGTGAATACACAAATATGCAGTGCAAATTCAAACTGATAGGTCTAATCCTAGTCAAACAAAGGAGCTCTTCAGAGTTCTTTAACTAATGCTGTGACATGTAGAAGTAGTAAAGGTGTCAGGAATAATTTGCACAAATCTTACAAGGTCTACAGGACATGCTGTTCTTTTTCAAACAGGGCTTAATTTTTTTTCAATTGTCATGAGCATTAATATTCCAGTCAGCCCCTCTGAACCTGTGTTCAGCATTCAGCATTGTTCACAACAGCTGCTTTTCCAGCTGGTTAAAGCACCTGCAGCATGGCTGCCTGGTCTGGTCTCTGGAAATACAGATGACGAATAAATCACACATTATGATCTTGATCAAAAACACTTTTCCTGTCATGATTGTTGATGTAGATGTCTTTTCCTGTAATGGAAGGAATTCCCGATTTAGTTGATGAAAATCTCATCTTTTTGCACAGGAATTCTCATTGGGCAAAAGAAGGTGGTAGTCCTTAAATGTCAAGAAGTATTTGAAGGGATTAAATCAATATGGATATAATGCACAAAATAATGTAAAAACACCAAATATGAGATTTTTCATCAAAGTTTTTATTTAATCAGTTAGCCATTCATTGCATTTTTTATCCAAGGGTAAAAGGCAGACACTCTGGTGAATACAGTAGGTTTCTTACGGTCACATGTCTTTCTGCTCCATGTTGCCATGCCAACAAGACTGTATATTCCATGTCTTAGGCAATACAGAGGTCTACCTAAATCCCCCTGCAGAGAGAAGAGTGATGCACATTTTTCAAAACCTGAACAAGCCAATTCATCTCAAGGTTCTGTAAAGCAGTGGATATTCTAGTGGCTTTTCATAGGCTGCATCTGATCCTGTGGCGCCACATTTGCCTGAGAATATGACAGCAGTAAGGAGGTAGTACCATGCAGGCTGGGGAGGCAGCAGGGCTTACACAGATGTGACTATTCAGTATGAGCTCTTCTCCCCATGCTGCTCGGCACGCCGTCTTGTTCACTATATTTATCCTGGCCTGGTGGAGGATATCTGGATTCACATCCGCTGAAGGAGGAAAAGTGGTCAAGTTCAAAACAAGAGGTCACACTGAATCCTGACCATTTCACACAGAAAACTGGACGGTGTATATTTTACTCTATAGGACAATTTGGACCAACACAGAAAATTGTGCAAAATGTACTCCTATAAAGTAACATACACACTGCCAATGTAACACAGTGACTGATGTCTACACAGCAATTTGAGCAGTGTAGGTTACTCTATAGGAGTACATTTTACACTGTTTTCAGTGTTTATATTTGTCTAAATGTTGCACTCCTATATAGTAACATATGCACTGCCTAATTTGCGTTGCACAACTACATGAAACCATGCATAGGACCATAAATTACGTGTTGCATAAGTACAGCCCCAGCCTGTAGTCACACAAGACCAGCTTTCGTCTGGTTCATCCTCCTCATTGTGGATGCACACTGGAGCAATGGTGTGGCCTAGATGACAATGAAGAATGAACACAAGTCTCTCACACAGCAGGAATATTCAGAATAGCCAGGGGTTCGTTTCCCAAAACCAGTTGCTAACTTGTTAGCAAGGATTAGTCAGGATTCAGTTGTTAACTTGTTAGCAACTTCAGTGGTTGGGAACACACAATTGCATTGCAACCACCAAAGTTGCTAACTTAAAGGATCCGACTAGTGATGCATGTTGGCCATAGACTGATGCTGGCGTGAGCTATATTTAACGTGAAATGCCTTCATTTTTATTACAACGTTTTTAGAAAATCTCTTCATTTGTAGAGCACATGAACTGCCATTGCGTTTACATCTCAATGCTTTCTGGGTAAAAAGTGATATCACCTGGTTGAGTCAGATTACAGGGAAACACTTCTGTTTATCCTTTGCCGTTTTAACCCAAGCACAGTGTAAATCAGGACAACGCAGAAGCCAGTACTCAATTTGTATTAAAAGGAAGACTATCAGAAGCAAGACACAGAAAGCCCTGGGGGGGTGTGGGGGTGTGTGGATGTGGTGACAGCTTGGACATAGGCCAGCTCAGCCAGGTGATGTCAATTTTACCCAGAAGGCATGGCACACAAGTAAACAATGCCAGTTTACAACTTTCAATAAAATGGATAACCGTTTTTAAATCAAATTTCTATAGCTGGCGCCAACATGTCTTACTAGCCGGGGATTTTATTAGTGCCTGCTAACTCAGTTAGCAACTGTGGTGTTGGGGAAAATCAATCCCCAGGTTCAGTGCACCTCTCTACCAATGCGAGCCGGATCACTGAGCCGGATCAGACTCAGGTCGAACGCTGGTGGGAAGCCTCCACCTCCTTCCAAGCTGATGACGTTCTCCATGGGAACAGCCTGAGAGGGCATGAATCCCAGGTCGTGAACACCCAAAACTACCACGTCGTTTCCATTCCTGTGGGTAAAGGTGGTCAGACCCTAAAAAAATAATGACTCACAACAGTGTCCAGTGTTGTCACAATGTTCTCATTTAAATGCTCCCCCTCCCCCACCTCCAGACACCCGAGTACAATATGCAACCATGTGACCAGGACAAACCTGGGTTGCTGTACTGGGTCTCGTGTTTTGGAGGTTAAAAACAAAAAAGTGCATCCTAAGTGCCTTAAAGATGTTAACTAAAGGCAGGTTTAATCTGCGTAGGCATGTGTGAGTAATCAGTGATGCTGATGACTCACTTGCATAGACATCGCTTGGATGCCAGGACCCAGTGGGAATCAATGAGAACACCACTACAGTAGTGTGTATCGTCATGCTGCAGGCTGACCTGCCAAGGCCAGGAGTAAGGACATGCTGTGGCCACGTTGAGCACCCTCTGCTTATTCCTACCCACTACCACCACCTCTGCAGGGGCATCATCAAGCTTGCAGGGCTTCGTCACTGCCCGGCCACACTGGTCTATGGGGATTAGACAGCAGCAGTATTAAGATTCTTAATGGATAACTCCTACTGGTTACTTAAAGGAGAACTCTGGCACATTCACGCTTCTGTGAATATGATGAAAATCAGTTCAAAAATCAACATGCTAGTCCACTAATATTGTAAGCAGTTGCAACATTATGTATAGAATCTGGCAGATTCTATACATCAAAATAAAAGTCTTGCCCATAGAATTACATTTTAACACTTCAAAAAGTCAGCTTACCTGAAGACCTGTATACATCCATGTGATTGTAGTTTGCATAACCTAGTTAGAGAGAAAGAGACAGTTGATGTTTCATAACGCACACTAATAAATAAATGTCCTACACATGATTTAAGAGAGATTCTACGGCACCCTAAAAGGCACACAAAACTCCTCATCTAGTTCAATCAGTTTCAGCCTCCTTCATTTTACGCTTTATTTCTGTGCTCATCCAGGATGCGTAGGGCTGCAGGTTGGTGTAGACCCCAGGCTTGTTGGCTCGTCCACAGCCAACTCCCCAGCTCACCACTCCAGCCAGCTCATACCGCCAGTCACTGAAACAGCTCATAGGACCACCCGAGTCCCCCTACCGAACACACACACACACACACACACACACACTGCATTTAAGGACCAACTTCATCACTTCAACTGGGCTGTACTATAATAGAAAAATACTTGACAAAAGGGCAAAGCGCCATTATAGCATTATGCCTAAAACATTTCTGGCTATATCAGAGCAGTTTATGCTTTTACAGCCATCCAGTTATTCAAATGATGCTTAAGGGATGGAAATGTGGCCCTTATTTCTGTTGCCCCTCTTCAAGTTCTCTCTCACTCTCACACACACACCACAATGTCCTCAGGATGGACCAGTGTCTTACCTGGCAGGCATCTACTCCTCCTGCCTTTTCTCCAGCGCAGAACATCTGGCTTGTAATCCTGCCATAGTAGTAGGAGTTGCAGGCATGGTAGGGCAAGATGGTGATGTTCACCTCCTGCAGTCTACTCGCATATGGTCCATCTGAGAGGAGTATTTGGTGGGTGAAAGGAAATTAAACCAAGATTCTCAGAGTGCAACATGTAAACTGACTAGAACATCAACACTGAATGGATTACACAACAATATGGAGAGCAACTTTCAGGGATGAATAAAGAAACAAAAAAGTTTCACATCATGGCTGAACACTTAAAAGCCATATTGGTGTTATTTGAAATAGATTCCTCAGCCGTGCTCAGGTGGTGGTGGCAATACATACTTTCCCTTGTGGCTCCCCAGCCTGTGACCGTGCATTTCCTCATCAGGGGAAGTGGTCGAGAGAGGACACTGATGGGCCTCACACACTCATTAAAAGTGAAGGGTTGGATGAGCTTCACCAAGGCAACATCGTTTACTTTTTCAACACTGTTATAACTAGGGTGCCTAACGATTACAGCCACATCGCGTGCCTTTATGAGGGGGGAAGGGAGAAAAATAATAAACACAGAAGTTATGAAAATATACAATGTGCAAAAGCCATACCGGTCAGGTTAATTAAGGTGACATGAGAACATGTTAAGAGGATTTAACTGTTCACCTGCCCGCAGGCCTCATCAGGGTTATCCAGATCGTATTTTCCAGCCATCGCCGTCCAAAACATTGGATCTTTATACCTAAAAGAAACTCAGAGTGTATTACTTCCCTTTCCAGCTGAAGAGTGGAGAATTATTTCCTCTGTGAAAGGTACAAAATGAATACTAGATTTGCAGATCCCAGGAATTAGTGCATGCAAAGCAAAAGTTTAAAAAAAGTGCACTTACAAATTGACAACAGAAAATAAAAAAAAATGTAAAATAAAGAGGAGAGTTGTTTAGACAGTCAAACAGTTACTAGACAAGCAGCAAGGAATACGTTAAAATGACTTCAACTGATGTTACTGTGATAAGCAAGAGGTGGTTTTAAAGATCGATAGAGAGTCAATTAGACAGTAAAATGGATGCTTCAGCAACCACACATACATAAAGTGAGCCAATTAATAGAACAGGCTTAGTCAGATAAAAACCTATTGAGCTAAAGTAGTTAAATAGCTTAATACAAAATAGTTTATTGGTTTAATACAGTTGATTGTTTACAGGTAATAGTAGGTAGTTAGGCATACAGTAGTTGGCAAGTTAATTTACAACCCAAAGACTAACATTTAGTACAATTAATAGATAAATTGGAAAGACATAATTAAAAAAAATACATAAATGAAAGCAAAAACTCATAATTGAGGAACTTCTTTAAATGTGATAGATGAAAAAGTATGGTTACACATTGCAAGACGATAGTAGAGGATGGTATAGACATTGATTATAGTTTATTGCTGAAAGTGGGTAGTTATGAAAAGTTGACAGTTCATTTATTGTATATTTTACTAAAAGGCTGCTAAAACACTAATAATTTACAAAATATGTTTCAGCAGTTGATATGTTTGATAGTTTGATCAATACAGACTGCAGAAAGGACTGTGGAATGTGTAATGGAGTATAGTTAGGGAGACATCAATGGGAAATAGCATTCTTCCACTATTCCAAGTTCCACTATTCATTTTTAATTGAAGGTTTTCGCTCGTTTATCGCAGATATTTAAAAACAAAGAAAAATTCAAACGGTAGAAAGGCGAAAAACTGATAGTACAAGTGTCCTAAATGAGACCTACGATATGAAACTTAATTAGTGATAGCGCACACAAAAATGAAAAAAGAATAAAAAGGAGAATAAAAAGTCTTGAGTTTACAATACAGTACATTCCTTTGCTCTGCATTGTTAGCATAAAAAGCCACGGGATAACAATACAGTGTATCGCAATGCATGCACTGTAATAACTACTTACTTCAAGAAGCAGTGCGCAGCGGTGACGACCCACTGGTTTGAGATGATGGCGCCACCGCAGCTGTGCATCGTGGCGAAGCGCAGGGACACCTGCCATGGCCAGGAGTGGGGAAAGGCATCCGAGCCCCCGATGATGCGCGTCTCCATGTCCAGCTCTGAAGGAAATGCCCGCACTCCAGTAACTGCAACACCAGGAGGCAACTTTCTCTTAGTCTTGCATGGAAGAACTTCAACAGAGTCGTGCACAGAAACTGAAGCCACTATTTTACACGGTTTGAACTAGCCTACATTCAGAGACAACACAACCAGAATCTTGTGAGCAAATTAAATGAGTAAAAGTTCATTCTTACTATTATATAGGTCTTCTTCAAGCCATTCATAAACTGTTTGTGAAGTTTCGTTTCCCGTTGTAAAGTTTGTACGATTAGCATATTGAGCACTCACTGAAAAAAAAAGTTACCGTTTTGCAAAATCAGTTGTGTAACATAACATTACTTTGGACCATATTCAACAGCCACTCCACCTTAATCAAATTAAGAATTTCAGTAACTTGTTTCAGTAAAAATTTCAGTAACTTTGGCCAAGCCTACTTCTTACCAGCTTGGGCATTTGATAACATGAAAATGAATAAAATCATCAGCGGCGGCATATCGAAATAAAACAGTGGAGTTGCCTTTCTAGCCTTGCAGGTTGTATGCAGCCCTTTCAACTCTTCGAACTTAGTATAGAGGACCACATTGCGTTGAATGTTTGATAAGCAACACCTGTCACACTTTCAATTAGGTCAATGGGTTTTATGAAGGCAAACGAAAGGAGACCGAACAACGCGCTTTCCAAGAGGTCAGACCCGGATACGCACGTTGATCATTTATCGTAGGCCTACAAACTAAAACTACAAAGCATCAAAGGAGAAAATCAAAATAGAAAGGTTGTTCTGGCGATTGGCCACGTGGAGGCACTATGGCAATGCAATTACTGACCTAATTCAGATCTGCACCTATGGCTTTAAAATGCGCTTTAAAGATGTAGGCTACCTTGTTGCTTTCCTTGTTGCTTTTCTGATATATCTGCATGGATGAAAGGACATCACCTCCAACTAAATCTCTCCAAAACTGAACTGCTGATCCTCCCAGCCAAACAAGCCATACATCACATCAGCATCAAGATTGACTCCCTGTCTGTTTCTCCCACCAAAGTGGCAAGAAACCTAGGTGTCATGATCGATGACCAGCTGACCTTTGCAGATCACGTTGCCTCTGGCTTGGTCGTGCCGTTTTTTGAGGAAGATCAGGCCATACCTAAACCAACATGCAACCCAGCTCCTGGGTCAGACCCCGGTTATCTCTCGTCTTGACTACTGCAATGCCCTCCTATCAGGTCTTCCAGCCTGTGCTGTGAGACCGATACAGATGATCCAAAATGCAGCTGCACGGTTTTTAACCAGTCAAAAGGGGCACGTCACACCTCTGTTCATTGAACTCCACTGGTTACCCTTGGCTGCTCGCATCAAATTAAGGGCACTAATGGTGGCCTACAGGGTGATCGATGGCTTTGCTCCCATCTACCCGAATACTCTCCTAAAGCCCTATGTCACCCGTCGACCACTTCGTTCCTCTAACGTTATCTAGCACGGCCAACACCTTGCACAGGTCAATCCAGACTCTTCTCATGTTTGGTTCCACACTGGTGGAATGACCTTCCAAGTGCTACCAGATGAACTGATACCCTCTTCACCTTCAAGAAACTCTTGAAGACCCAGCTCTTCCAAGAATATCTCCTGGCTTAAATTTTGAGAATGCACTTAACATCTTAGTTATGTTTTTAAGTTTTTATGTTAGCAATATACACTCTTTGTTAGTTTCTTTCATTGTGTTTTAGCTTGAATGTTATCCTCTTTTGTAAGTCGCTTTGGATAAAAGTGTTTGCTAAATGCATAAATGTAAATGTTTCCATAATGTTCCATAATATCATTGATTTTAGCTCATGTTAATGTTCCCATATAGGCTTATGTGATTCCCAGCTGAGATTGAATGCTAGGCTTCACAAGAGGGATTTCTTTGAGCCTACGGTGAGCATGATATGATTTTGTAATTTTGATTAATTTATGGGACTAGGTGAATGTGACCAAACCAATAATGAGTGACTCTTGCAGAGTTGTCACTCAAAGAACTAGCTTTCCAAGAGGGGAAGCTTTAGGCGAGGGAAACGAGCGCACACAAATTGGGTTAAATTGACCCAACTTAGTGGAAAGTACATACACAGCAGTGGTCATGATTATTTGGATGCACAGGTCAAAGCAGAACATGGACACTCAGATTATTTGAAACTGTGAAGCAGATTAATCACATTCTTAACAGACAAATGAAACTTTTATTAATCGCATTTATTAAATAATCATATATAGTTTTACAGTGGGATTTGTACTGGATTGCAAAGCACAAAAAATCTGTTGCCATGGACACCAATTTCCTTGATATGTAACTGTTGTCACTGAAACTGTACCAGTGGCCACTTAAAATATCTGTGAGCCTTCTCAAGATACAGTTCACTTCATTGAAAAATTCTATCTACATATTGGTGCAATTTTCTCTGCATGGCAATGCAGGACGAGTAGCATTTGATAACCTATTTTAATACATTCCACAATAAACTGCCATTTACAATCATGATAAAAGAATAAACACAAAGGTATAAAAAGACTGTCTGAAAGGGCTCTCACTCCTGTGTGTACACAGAACACAATAACAACAAACAAAAATACACCTCACCTTCAAAAAATAAAACAAAAACACACATGCATACACACATACACACCACTTATCCCTGCCCCTCAGACCATCACCCCCTACCCCACCCCAAACACACACACACACACGTGTCAGTCTCTTCCAGGTCATGTGCCGTGTTCACAGAACACAGAGGCACAGTGAGATGTGTGACCTGGTGAGACTGCAGTACCATCTTATGAGCCCGTACTGTTTCAGAGCAGATACACGAGGGGGCCAATAGGCAGATTTCTATTAGCGGATTTTGAATGTACGCTACCTGACTGCATTAGGGCCGATGTCCATGTAGCTTTTTTCTGAGCGCCACCACCTTTTTTCAACGGTTTCCTATGAGAGAGCGTCTCGCGGCCGCCTAGAACGACAACGAGCACAGCACCCAGCGCCTGTGGCGGCTCCAAGTGGAAAATATCTCAACTTTTCAGAGGCGCTGAAGTCACAGTGGACTACTGCTAATCTATCGTAGCCAAAAAAGGTGACAGTAACGGTGGACCGAGCTCCATATACGGCAGAAATATCTTTAGTTTGGCCCTTTGCCCAAATTGTTTTTACAAAGTGAGTAGTGGGTTGTATCTACACAACCTAAAAACCTTGTTTTAATATTTGGATATGCGTTCTGTAATTTTGAAGGTGTCTGTCAGCATACTTTCTACATCACAGATATTAGCAAGCTAATTACCCTTGTCATTATGTTGTCAAACTAGATATCATGGAAACAAACAGAACGTCTTTTTGAGAAAGCGCTGTAAAAAAAAAAACGCTATATGGACATCGGCACTTAATGTATGCCCCAAAGTAGAGATAAAATGTGTGTGTTGAGAGTCCAAGGTTCAATTAAAGCTTATTCACATGGAACACGGCTCCTTCTGTAGACAAACTCCACCACTACTTCTTGCTTCATTAGTCTGTTCCTGAGGTCCATGAAGGCTGAAGGATTCGGATGGATGTCAGTCTCTCTGCGTGCTCGTATCACTCCCACTCCTCCGCCCCGTCCACTCTCCACTCCGTCCGGTTCCTGCTGAAAGACCAGTCTGGGGGATGGGGGCAACCTCTTCTATGGCCCCAGGCCTCCATGCAGCTTCTTCTCCAGACGGTCCAGCTTGGCCAGGTTCTCTTTGAGCAGTTTGGAGCCTGGCGTGAGCAGGAGAGCCCGCTCATAGTACATCCTCGCTGCAGCATAGTCTCCCTGGAGCAGCAACACAAACACACGGGTGAGGACAAACTGCCTACCGCGCTGATAAGATTGCCATTTGGTGTTTGGTTGTGAACTGAATGACGGATTTGAAAACAAAATTGCTGTTTATAAATAGAACAATAGAATGCACTGTTCTCATAAGGTAAAAAAAAAGACACACTGACAGACACACATTTCAATACCTTGATATGTTGAATTCCTCCCATGTTCATCCATGCCTGAGACTGGTCAGGATTTAGCTGTACTGCCAGCTTGTAGCTCTGTAGGCACACACACATAAAATACTCTGGTCAAACACCAGGGGGCACACGTACTTTGCATTTGCTGAATGCCTGTGCTTAGCGTTCTCATGAGCTAACATCTATTAGCAACTCACCATGATAGATGAGGTTTTCATTTGCTGCATAATAACAACACGATGCAGACCAAACATTCAAACTCCAAAAAGCTAGTGGGACCCAAGGAGTTTAGACTGGTCCTGTACTAATCACAGACCCATGTGACCTCACTGGAGCTACTCCAGTGCTCAGGGAAGGTGAAGGAACACCCAAACAGCAAAACACACACACACACACAGTGGAGGGCTGGCGCCGGGCCAAGGCAACCAGGTCGGATCCAAAACAGAGGCTATCTCTACAGGAAAGGCAGAGAAGAAACTTCAACACAATCGGGGCCTCCTCAACTTACTTCCCAACACAATAAGGTGAAGGACTGGACTAGGTGGGAGAGAGGAAAGCAGGATGGTAGGGAGGGAGGGAAGGATTGGGTTACACGAGGTCACTCGCTTCTCTTAGTGAGATGTGTGTGGCTTGTGAAATTGGATGTTTGTCTGTTGAGATAAAAAAAAAATTTTCCACTTCCATTTTGTTTTCCCCTTCTATCTTTCTGTGACCATATCAGCTTACCAAAGCTAACTGTATCAAGGAGAGGAAGAGGCGAGGCCTGGGTCTCTGTTTGATGTGAACTTCTCCACTTCTATCTGTTTTTTCTCCGTCTCCCTTTATCTCTCTCTTCCTTGCTCTATCTCTGGCGTGTAGCCTCAGTGAAGAGCACTGCTTCCTGTGCTCACAGGTTAATCACTGAAGGAAGAGGAGCACGCATGTAAATGGACCAGATCCGTATGTTGGGCCTTTTGATGTATGGCGTGAGCTTATCGCCCCGGCACATTCCCCTGCCGCTGCCATGCTACGGTCCTCGCTCGCTTTCCACGGCCGCATGACAAACACACCAATTTGTCTCAGAAGCTCGGTGGGAAAGGACAGAGCGGCCCAGACAGAGGGGAATAGAGCAGGAGACCAAAGGGATACACAATAGAAGACTGCTTAGGATGGAGGGAGGAGAAGGCAGGGAAGAGATGGAGGGAAAGAAGTGTGTGAGTGAGGGGGGAGGTAGGGAGGACGTTGGAGTGTATGCATGTGTTGAGACATGAAAGGAGATAGGGAGGATGAAAGAGAGGCGCAAGGGAGAGAGAGAAGAGAGAGAGAGGAGTAGGAGGAGGAAGATGAGGAAGAGTCCACCTCAAAGGCTCGGTCCAGCTGGTTCATCTCTCGCAGCTGGTTGCCCTTCGAGAAGTGAAGCTCCGCCCTCACACCAACGTCTGATGGGTTCTGCTGCAAGGCTTTATCCAGAGCATCTAACGCCTGTTACACACACACACACACACACACAAAATATATGATGAACACATGAATTAGTAATGCTGAGTTTCAAAGAATTTCATAAATAATAAAGCTGAAATAATTATGTAAACTGCACTCTACACAAACAAAGTGACTAAACACAAATTCTGTATCTGTAAAACCATTTATATTTCAATAATTGAGTTTGAGTGCATTTCTGTACGTGTGTGTTTGTGTGTGCGTGCGCTCATGCATATGCATGAACAGCTTCATGTAAAGGGTATTCTGCATTTCAAATAACCTTCGCCGGGAACTCTCGACTTCTCATAATAATTGATAATTGAAGGTGCTGGCAGAACGTATTCCAAACAAAATGCTGCCAGTTATCAGTTTTGTGTGTTTGGCCGTTTCTTGAATGTTCACATGGGAAGACAGTGCTCCTGTGCCCATCTTCCTTCCTTCTAGTCACTGACTCTGTATTCATTGATCTCTGAGCAGTCAGGTTTTTCTCTGCCCTGCCTGTGTCTGCTGGGAGATGGAACTCACTGTGTGCATCACTCTGGACAGGCAGGAGACACTCTGCCAAGTCACACTCAAACTCTACCAATGCAATATCTCTCTCCCTCTCTTTCTTTCCCCCTCTCTCTCTCTCTGTGCTTCATACCCCATACAGAGGGTGACACAGTGTCTCTACGTAAGCTTAAGATTAGCTGGGGGAGGCTGGTTGCAGGTAGTCTGGTGCAGTAATCAGCTGGAAATCTGGGAGCCTTGCTCAGGACTCAAATGCCACCCGGAACCTTCTCTGTAATTCATGCTTCACTACAACCTGATTCCACATCCCCATCTGCACTCCCACATGGGGGATGTGTGTGTCCATGTGTGTCTCTCTCTAGCGAGACACTGAGGAAATATGAGGTGTATGTGACTGCACTGAGGCAGACTACACGCTGCTGTCTGACTAATTTATTCTGGGCTCTTGAAGAGCAGACTCATCCGTGGGCAGACAGGAAAGGCATCAATCGCTTTTATTTAGCCAGCTACCCCCCTGGCCCCCCCAACACACACACACACAACACACACACATGGATCAAACCTATTAAAGGAGTTTCAGAGATGAGAGAGAGTGAGGGGAAGGGAGTTAAGAGAGGGTGTGTGTGTGGGAGAGACGAGAGAGAGAGAGTGTGTGTGAGTGAGAGAGGAACCACAGATCTTTGGCAGTGGCACAGAAGGCACTTTTATTTTTACCACATATAGGGGGTGGGGGTGGGGTGAGCTGGCACGGAGGTGGAAATGAGGAGGGAATTGGGATTATAAGATGGGCCTTCAAACTGTCCTATATGTGGAGGAGAGAACAATGACTGTCACTCCTATTCTATTGCCATGGGAAGAATCAAATAGACCCTGCTGGCATCCTGTGAAGCATCAGAGGAGCAGGGGGAATGATATTCACATAATCTGTCTTCAGCGGCATCTCGGTCTCTGTGCTTAGTGTGAGTGCAGTGTGTGTGTGTGTGTGTGTGTCTCACCTCGGTATGATTCCCCCGCTTGCTGTAGATGGCTGAGAGGAGACGGTAACACTCAATACAACTCAAGGTCTTGGATATAATCCCCATGGTCATCTTCTCAGCCTCCTTACTACGGCCGGCCATGGCCAGCACCTGAGCCTGAGAGAGAAAGAGAGAAAGAAAGAGAGAGAGAGAAAAAGAAAGAAACAGAGTAAGTTTTGGTTCAAAACAAGCATTAAAACAGATGAGTGTTTCCATCAAACATTGTGTCTGGCGGCAGACTGAGCTGAAGCCCTGAGCCGAAGACAAAGGGAGTGATGTTGAAGCGCACAGATCTAAATATAAAACTGGAGCAGTGAGTGCCGGCAGTCTGATGCGGGGCCCTCGATCTGACACAGAGCACAGAGCCTCCTCAGGGACTTCATTAGGCACAAGCCTAGCCCTCTCGACCCGCCGCTCAGGCAACAAACCACACGGGCATCTGAGGTCTTGTTGCCGAGCCCCTAAGTTTGGTTTGGGGTGTGGTTAGCGGCGGGGAAAAAAAACACAACCTGGTTTCCTATAGCGCTTTGGCCATTAGCGTGCCGGCTAATGCACTGTGGAGAAGCTACATTAGTCAGATGTCATTAGCGACTCTGGCAGGAGACCCCACTGTGTGAATGGAGGACTAGCGTTTGAAGCTATTCTTGCCATGGCTCATTCATTAACAAGTGTAGGCATGCTGAATGTAGGGCACATGAATACAATAGTTAGCATTCACAAACAACTTGCAGCTGAGCTGCATTAAGGATGATGGAGATAAGCAGACATGAGGAGAGAAGACAGGAAGAAGGGACAGGAGGACATGAAGGGAAGAGACACGTCTGTCCTCACCAGTGCTAGCCACACATCTGTGCTGTCCGGCTGCAGGGCAGCCGCCTCCCTGTACACCTGCAGAGCCTCCTCATAGCGGCCCGTGTTGTAGTACAGCGCCCCCAGGGGAGTCAGGATGTCCACTTTACGCGTCACCTGCAGGGCTCTGTGAGCGAGTGTGAACAAATACACAAATACACACACACTCACTTCAGTTTCTAGCAAACAACTCAGTCAACAAGAGACAAATATTGGCTTATAGCCTTTGGCTAAATGTGTAAAAGTATCTGGCTAAGGGGACTTGCCTAGTCTATGGGGAAAAAGAGACTGGCATAGAAGTACAGTTATGTGCTGAACAGTATAAACTGGCAATACCTCTTGTACCAGGATTCAGCCTCTTTATTGTCATTGGCTGAGCGCAGGAGGCGACCCAAGTTCACCATGGCCACATAGTGAGCTGGCTTCAGACGCACAGCCTGCTGATAGTGCTCTGCTGCCCGCTCCCCATCTCCTGGTGTGTGTGTGCGTGTGTGTGTGTGTGTGTGTGTGTGTGTGTGTGTGTGCGTGTGTGTGTGCGTGTGTGTGTGTGTGTGAGAGAGAGAGAGAGAGATAGAGAGAGAGAGAAAGGAGAGATTACTTAGTATTCTTTGAGCACTAGCATGGGATGCTGTATCAGGGTATTGTCTGAGCACAAAGCAGCACATTTACCAGTATCCACCAGGAACACCCCATAATTGTTGTGAAGGTCTGAGCTGTCAGGACAGTTCTCAATGCCCTGGAGGTAGGTCTTATTGGCCTCAGCAAATCGCTTCTAGACACACACACACACACACACCAAAGGAGGAGAGAGAATGTTCAGTGATATATCGGCATGATGCACTAACCACATTAGCAGGAGTCTTGAGACAGAGGAGGGTGTGTGTGTGTGTATGTGTGTGTGTGTGCGCATCCTCACCCTCCTCTGCACGCACTCAGGTGAGAAAGATTGAGCAGTTGGACAAACCTGCTCAGCGTAGAGGGAGGCCAGGCTGGAGTAGGCATCAGCAAACTGGGGCCCAAAGCGAATGGAGTCCCTCAGCATGAATTCAGCCTCTTCCTCTTTACCATGAGATCTAAAACAGCATCATCATCAGCATCAACAATAAACTTTACAATTACCACCATCCTCTTTCATAGTTGATCTGAATCTACTCTGAACTGAAGAGCGTGTTAATGTAATCTGTTTTATCTCCTCTGGAAGATAAGACATTCCATCATCTTCCTGGTAATGTGAAAGATAAAAACAAAGAAACAACACCAAAAAGCTGGGATAGCCATGAGAACTGGCATCATCTTAATTAGAATTGCAGTCACGAAAAACCCCGACATTACAATTAGCATTGTGCACATATCCATAAGCACATTCTCTGTGTATTAGCTATGTGCATAGAATTCTACAGCTATTTCAGTGTGTTATGAATAAACAAGTTAACAATAACACACACACACACACACACACACACACAAACACAAACAGCCCATTCTGTATGCATGCGGCCACCAGACACTTCATACACCGCGAGCACACACACAAACACACAGTCAGGGCAAGGAGCCAAACAGATGTAAGATGGTGTGATTAGGATGGCAGATATCTCAATCGCAGCTCCGCCAGCCTGAGCCAGGAGCCAATGCCACCGCCGCCGCCACCGCCACTGTTATGAGTCTTTTATGACTCTCTGACTCACCGGCCCTGAACAAACATCTGCCCAGATAAACACAGTACCCAAGCACGAAACCTGCCTCAAATCACTACATAAGAAAATGTGTGTGTGTGTGTGTGCATGTGTGTGTGATGGGGTTTGGCTGTGTAAAACCAGAGTAACAAAACAGCAAAACAAGGGTGCCCAACCAGGTCGTGGTCAACCAGCAGGTCGGCAAATCAGTGCCTGAAACGTTCTAAGAGTACATATATACACTAGAGTTACCCACAATGCACTGAGTGATTTCTCTTTTGAAGAGTCAGCTCTGAACCATGTGTGTGTGTGTGTGTGTGTGTGTGTGATGGGGTTCGGGCATGTAAAACCAGAGTAACAAAAGTGTAAAAGAACACCGGTCCCAGAGTATCTCACGGGCATTCATGCAGTTACCCAGAATGCATTGGGTGATCGCTCTTTTGAATATTCAACTCTGAACCGTGTGTGTGTGTGCGCACACACGTGTGTGTGTGTGAGCTTACTTGAGCAGATTGCCCAGGTTGAACAGGGCCCTGTTATGTTGGGGGTTGATCTCCAGAGCTTTCCTGTAGTAGCGCTCAGCCTCCTCTGGATGGCGTGTCAGCGTGCCCAGGTTATTCATGGCACTGGCATGCCGGGGGTACAGCCTGGGGTGTGTGTGTGTGTGTGGGGGGGGGGGTGGTGAGAGAGAAAGAGAGAGAGCTTTAAGTGAGAGGGACACACATCCTAACCTCTGTTCTTTCCCTGCCTTGTCTGATGGGGTTAGAGGTGAACAAATCCAAGCAGTGCCTGCACAGCGACCCTTAGCACTGTTTCCATGGCAACTGCTTTTTAAGGGGGCACCATTCGTGCATCCCTAGCCATTGGCTAATCAGTGGTCCAGGCCCGGACTCCCAGCATGCCCCTGCACTGCACTGAGTCTACTGCTGCTGCAGGAACCAGTCTGGCTCTCAACACAGCAGCACCACTGGAGCACTGCATGGAATATGGAATGAGCAGCCTCTCTCTCTCTTACACACACACACACACACACACACACATGCACACACACACGGAGAGAGGGGAGCTCCAGAGTCCCAAGGTCATCCTCAAAACAAATGGTGGAATGGTGCCCACCTTACCAAGCCCATTTCAGAAGGGAGACCCCAACATGAAAATCCTTTTGTGCTGACACATAGCAGCGAGTCTACCCAACGAGTCTACCCAACCACCCCGCTGATTCTGTCCACCCATCCCCAACCCCCCCTCCAACAGAAAAGACAAGCAGGAAAGCGAACCACAAAAGACAAAAAAAAATCAATCACACTGACACAAAACTATCTGCAGGCGCCCAGTTAATCTCCTGAGCAATGTTGTTTGGCCGCAGATAAAAGGAGGCAAGTCTCCCCAGCCTGGCACGGGAACAGGACGGGATTATTAGGCCTGTTGTACTGGGCCGCTCACTTGCTCCGCCGCAGACAGCAGGGAATTACATATCATCATGTGGGAAAAAGAGGGAGGGAGAAATGGAGGGGGGAGGAGAGAGAGAAGGAGAGAGAGAGAGAAAGAGTGAAAGTGAGGAAGAGAAAATAAGAGGAGAGGACAATTAGTTCTCAGCAGGGCAGTGCTAGGTGGTGTTTACAGAGGAGCGAATGACTGCACCCCACTCACTATTAAAAGAGAAAGTTGAGGATAGAGGGAGAGAAAGAGAATGAGAGAGAGGTTGGTAGAGGAATGAGATTGGATGGAATTCATGAAAGAATTTAAGAGTTGAAATGGGGAGATGAAACAGGAAACAAAGAAACAGAGGCAGCCAAGGAGAGAATCTTGGCAGAGGCCTTTGTTTTGTTTGCTGTTAAGACACACACACACACACACACTTTCTCTCTCTCTGCCTTTCTCTCTGTTTCTCTTTCTCTCACACACACACACACAAAACCTAGAGCTAAAGGCTCTTTCAAGTCCTGATCAGTCATCACTGAGGCGTACAACACTAAGCTGCAGATTCTCTCCAAGCTACCAGAAACACACAAAGGGTCCAAACAAATGGCCTTAGCTTGTGTCCCCTCACCCAGCCACATCGCATAGCACAGACAGAAGAGAGGGAGTGTGAGAGAGAGAGAGAGAAAGAGAACGAGGGTGGCAGAGACTTTGGAACAGATTTCTAGAAGGACTGGGTTCTTTCTTTGTGGCCCGGGCTGGACTGAGGTGGGTGAGCCCGTGGCGTGACGAGCAAAACAAATGGATGGTCTCTTTCATGGGGAGCCAAGTGCTGCATCAGCTGGAGAAGGAGCCCATTACACGCCTTACTGTAGCCGCCCGCCCCAGCCATCCACCCCCAAACACCCACTACACACACTTCTCACTGCGTGCCTACTGCCACACCATTTAAAAGCACAAGTGTGTCTGTGTGTATATGTGTGCATGTCTGTGTGTGTAAGAGAGAGAGTGTGTGAGAGAGAAAGAGAGAGAGAGTATGTGTGAAGGAGATAAATACAGAGTGTGTGTGTGAAACAGAGGGAGAGAGAGAGAGCGAGAGAAAGAGTTATTGTTGTAAAATTGCTGTGTGTGTGTTTGCGGTATGTTATTGCGAGCTGCGGGTCTCTATAATTGAGTCTCCATCTTAAATCAATTCAGCTCTCTCTCATTTTGGTGCCCTGAGGGTGGGAGTGGGGGGTGGGGTTGCTCTTGGGCAGGACAAACAGGCTCTGGCTGGCAGACAGCGCCACATTTTGCTTCTCGCGCCCAAAACATAAACAAGAAGTTGAGCTGAAGAGGCCATGTCTGAGCGCCAGTCACAGCTCCAGCTCCAGGAGCAGGGCCAAGCAGACTGACCCAGGCAGGAGTGCTGCTCCCAGGCAGAGGGCAGAGGGAGGTGATGATGGTGGTGGTGGTGCTGGAAGTGAAGGAGGAGGCTGGCAGGAGCCAGCTGGAGTCCTGTAGCCTGGGCCGTTATTGTACTCAGAATAGGGAACAGCTGGCTGGATGACTGGCTGGAGGCCTCCGGTGAGCGGCTGCACTGTTGTGAGTGCTCACAACCACAAAAATCACACACACACAGCAAACAGCCTAGCCGAGTTCTGCAGCGCTACCCCAAACAGAGGGTCAGGCAGAGGGTACCCATCAAGCCTGGAATCCACATGGAATCACACACACACACACACACACACACACACACACACACACACACACACACCCAAGAGGACATAACACATTACACAAATACGGGCTCACATAAACACCTAAAGCCAGATGTTAAGAATAGGATCTAGGCCTCCACCCAGATCCCCCCCCCCCCACACACACACACACAAGCACAAGCATGCAACGCACACACACACATACACGCACACACACGCACACAGGCACCGAGTGGAGCACAGCTCACTATGGCAACTGGGACGGGCAGTCAGAGGTCCTGATTAAACTGAGCTTATGGGATGTCAAAAGGTCACTTAAAGACGAAACAGTGGGAGAGAGAGAGAGAGAGAGAGAGAGAGAGAGAGAGAGAGACTGCTAGAGACTAAGAGGCATCAGCCACCCACTCACAGCATTATATCAGATTCCACTCCACCTCCTCTCTTATCTATTCCATAGAGCAGGAATTGTTCAGTGCAGGTATGGAACTATAGGGTCACTGTGTATGTGCCCAGAGAGGCTCAGCTATATTCTAATATTGCCACAGTTGGTTGCATTATTCACATGGTGGGCTCTTACGGAGAGCAACTTGTAGCAGTGCTACACATCACAGAGGCTTTCCAACTGTCACTCTTACACGCATTATATCACATCCACAAAACACACAAACACACTCGCATTATATCACATCCACAAAACACACAAGCACACACACACACACAGAGAACATCTCTTTGAAAACACATTACATTACACTGTAAATAGGAATTCACAAACTGATCTCAGAATCAACAGAAAGGGAAAGAAACTCAAAAGCACTGCTGTCATACTGACCTGAGAGCAGTTTTGTAGTGGTGGATGGCCTCCTGGCTTCTTGCTCGATCCTTCAGAAAGTTGGCATAGTTGTAGTGCACCTTAGCATTGTGTGGTAATGTCTGGATGCCAGACCTGATAGGGAGGCAGAGAAACAAAAACAATCAAACAAGATGCTCACTGCACAGACCAAAAATAAACACATCCTCCTCCTCATGCTCATCTGGGTCTGCTCAGGAGAAATGTGATTTAGTTCAAATAAACACATCCACTGCTCCCTCGGCTGAGCATTCAACCTTGGGCAGAGAGAAGGGAGCTTTGTGCTCAGATATAAAGAGAGACTTCGGAGAGGATTCACAAAAGAACGTGAAGGTTGGCAGGGGCTGAAAGCTGAATGAGGGGAAAAAAAACAAGTAAAGGAAAATGTCAAGGGAGAGATGGCTTTACCTTGTTAAAATGGGCAGAGTGAAAAGATGGAGAGACAAGAGATGGATCAATGGATCGATAGACAGCGTTCGGCAGTTACGGAGACACAAAGGAGGGACATATGTATGCTGGACAGTATCGCATGTTGAAGCAGATGGTCTCATGTCTATGTGTGTAAGTGTGTGAAAGAGAACGAGTGTGTGTGTGTGTGTGTGTGTGTGTGTGTGTGTGTGTGTGTGTGTGTGTGTGTGTGAGTGTGTGTGCGTATCTGAACTTGTGTGCCATGAGTGTGTGTATGAACACAGTTTTAATGACTTGACCCTGGAGTGTCGTGTTCCATGGTGCTAGTCAGTGTGGAACTGTACAGGGTCTGATTGCATGAGGTGAGAACACAAAGAGAGACGAGTTTGCCAGTGTGCCATTAACGTCTGATAAATAACCTTGGCCAAACTATTTATTACATTCACACACAGACACACACACACACACACACACACACACACTGCTAGTATGGAATAATACCCTTCAACAAAAACACATTTGTTATTTTTTGCTATGGATGATGGATCATTACATGTACATCACACACACACACACACACACACACGCACACACACACACACGCACACACACACACACACACACACAGCTGTGTGCTCACCTGAACAGGGCCTCCCTGGAGAGCCAGATCTGGTTCTGCTGGACGGTCTTCCAGGAGAAGAGGAGCAGCAGCAGCAGCATGGAGACGGTGAGGGCTGCAGCTCCCCAGCGCCCCACCACTGCACACACACGATTCAGCCCGTGCACCACCAGGATACAGTAGCCCATACTGCACACACACACACACACAGGGGAGGGGGGAGGGGGGTGTGTGTGTGTGTGTAGGGGGGTAGGAGGAAGCGAGAGAGAAAGAGATGGTTGGGAGGAAGCAATAGATGGGAGGGAGAGAGAGACACTTAATCATATTCTTAATAACAGCAGCGCACTAAAGAAAGATAGGGCAATAGGACACTCCAGCAGACATATATAAGCCCCCAGCACACACACACACACACACACACACACACACACCATCCCCCTACCTACAGCTGAGCTGAAATAGGAGCCAGTGTATGTGTGTGTGTGTGTGTGAGCGCTCATCTGTACTTTATGAGATAGCCACCCCCCAATTCCTATGGGCAGCCGTGAAGACCTGCAGTTATTTACAGAAACAATATTTGCTTGTTTCTACCAAGGCTCTCACACTATCACTATCTCTCCCTCTCTCCCCCACACACACACGGACACACACGGACACACACGCACGCACACACATGCGCACGCACACACACACGCACGCACACACACACAGTGGTAATACAACTCCTTGAGGACATATAAACTAAAGATGCTGGCATAAAAATGGAAAGCAGGCAAAGGAAAAACAGCATTGAGCGATAATGTCTTTTTTCTCTGAAATGGTAGTTATGAAACTACAAATATTTACAGTGCCTGTACACATGTGTGTGATCAAACCCTCTCTTCAGTAATCCATTGGATATTGCAGCATGCTTCTTAGGGCATGTATGTGGGCGGAGAAAAGTATGCATGTATGCATATGTGTGTGCGTGTGTGTGTGTGTGTGTGTGTGTGTGTGTGTGTGTGTATCCTAACGCCTGTGTCTTCACATTGAATGAATTTCAATAGTCCAATACTAAAGCTATGGAAATCCTTTTCAAATATGCAAATAGCTTCAAGCCTTTAATTGATTGTGTTCATGTTGTGTTCAGCAGCCTCTGATGCATTCAGTACAAACTGGGCTTCATCTGGACAGGAGCTGAAATCCAGGAGGTGAGTAACAGATAAATGTGCACATGTGGAGACTGTGGAAGCATGGAGATATAAAAAAGGTGGACTGAAGTTGACCAGAGTGTGTGTGGGAGTGGAAATGACCAGTGTATGTGTGTGTGTGTGTGTGTGTGTGTGTGTGCATGTGTGTGAGAGTGTGGGAGAGATGACATCTGTGTGTGTGTGAGTGTGTGTGTGTGTGTGTGAGTGTGGGAGAGAGGACATCTGTGTGTGTGTGTGTTTGTGTGTGTGTGGTCATTCTGGTCATTCTAACAGTCTGATGTCAACACAGACAGACAAGACTCCCACTCTACTGCAGCTGCATTCCACTGCTCTGCCTGATGGCTTTACCAGCATGCGCCCGTGTGCACACACACACACACACACACACACACACACACACACACACACACACACACAGAGACTGGTTCAGACATACACACACACAGACTGGTTCAGACATACACACACACACATGCACACACACACACACACTGGCCCAGACATACATACACACACACACACACACACACACACACACACTGGCTCAGACATACACACACACACACACACACACACACACACACACAGGCTCAGACATACACACTCACATGTCTTTGCACAGGATACTTATATTTGGCCCTGAGTAGCCTCCCTTCCGGACCTTTTCTTCCAGCCTCTCCCTCCCAAAACAAAGGTGTCCAAACTTTCTCTCTCTCACACAACTTCCACACTGGAAGTGTAAACACACACATACACACACACACACAAAATACAAAGTCTTCCTTGTGCCACCCTACAGGTTTTTTTATTTTGTGGATTTTGTCCTGCGTATTTCAGGAAACCTTCTCTCATAGTGGATAAGAAATGCAATCATAAAGCCTTGGGGATTCTGGCCAACACTGGCTGCATATCTCAAGGTAGATTTGGACTTTCTGTTGGGAATCTCTGGACTGGATGGAGCACACACACACACACACACACACACAACCTCTCTCTCTCCTCTCTCTCTCTCCCATATTGAGTGTGTAAATTTAAACATACGGCTGCAGAGAGCAGAATAGATACACTGTTTATATTTTGTCCCAAAGCCATGGAGATGGACACCAGATGAATTTGTGGACGCATAAACATCAGCCTGTGCATGTGTGCATGTGTGTGTGTGTGTGTAGTGTATGTGTGTGTGTGTGTGGCCTTTAGAAGCATGGAGGCCTGGTGAAGTATTCACCTAGCTGGCTGAGGGGAAGTCTTGCATATACAAATGTGTGTGTGTGTGTGTGTGTGTGTGTGTGTGTGTGTGTGTGTGTGTGTGAAAGAGATGGTTGGGGTGGACTAAGAGTGAAACAGAGAGAGAGAGAGAGAGAGAGAGCAAACACGTCTAGCACACCCAGACAGACATGCAGCCCCACCCGGGTGAGACATCTCAATACACTTCTCACTCTGGCACTGGGGTCAAGTAATCACTGCTCTAATCACATACCGCCCACCAGAGCCGATGGGACACCGCCATTACCAGCCTTTATGAACTTCTTAATTACTCTTGCACATAACAGGGGAGAAGCAACATAAACACACACACACACACACACATGCATACACACATATACAAATACACACTCGCATGCAGAGACAGACTCGGAGAGAAACGAGACAAACACTTGGAGGCAAGCAGACAGAGGCACATAAAAGTTATTGATTGCTCTCAATATCTGAGCAGTAAAACTCAAACAAAGGACTCCATTAGAGCCCATCGACTAAATGACAGGTTGGCTAACAAGGAAAGCAAAAGGACAGTCGGACACTTTTGTCTACAGGAGACTACGCAAGAATGAAACAAGTAGAGAACGGATGAGCTAAAGTAAGTGGTAAGTAACTACTTAAAATTCAGCCCACGTTCTTCCTCTCTATGATGAAATGAACCTGTTTGGTCCACAGCAGTAAGCCTGAACCATAGGTGTCCAGAAAAGTAGGCCACTACTTCACTAACTCTGTGATGCAAGTATGTAAAAAGAAGCAAACAAACAGAGCAATTACAGCCCTGTGAAACAAACGCATGAGAAAGGAGCGCCGCTGGTCTCCCACCACATTTCCACCTGCAGTCGTGCAGCTGAGGCGGAGGAAGGGAGATGTGGAGCTGGCAGCCGTGGGCTTTAATGAGCGCTCTTAAGTGTGGCTCTGCTCACACAGCTCCCAGCTGGACATGGAGCACGCTCAATACTCCTAGCCTCAAGCCCAGCCTGCGGGCTACACCCATGCTAAATACAAAAAGATTCTCTTCAATAAGAAACCAGTCAGTTTCATCAAAGCCAGCTGTTTGTGTAAGCCAGTGTTAAATATTCACAGCCTATGAATTTGAATAATGTGGCCCCACAAAAAAATGAAAAAGATGAAAATGCAAAAGTAAGATAATCAAAACCTTGTGTTGCACTTCTAAAAATTCCAATTACATTAACCAGTCATGTAAGGGAAGGTCAGCGGGTAGATTGTGCTGCTTTGTAAGGTTTAGTATATGAAGAGATCTGTTTGATCTGTGGTGACATCATCCCTTTAGTACACTTCTCAGATCTCACAGAGGAAAACATTCCCGCTTAGAACAGTCTTGTCTTTATTGATATGAAATCCTGATCCATTTCCACTTAAACTAAGGTATGAAATATCCAACTTAACTCTTTCATGTTAAATTTCATGTTAACTTTTTAAATACAACTTTTAGTCAGATTATGGACTTATAGCTCTATAAAATGTGTTCCACAGATTGTTTTGGTGGGTGAATAGATGCTTGTTCCATAGCATTGCCTTACTGAAGACAGAAAACACAGACACAGATGCGCAAATAGAGAGTGAGTTTGCAGTCTTGCAAAGCTGTGTTGAGTCTGACTGGATAATACCATCAGGAGTAATTACCACAATTAACCAAAGAGGAACAAAAACTCATTTTGTTGAACTGTCAAAGCACAAGAATATGTACTCCATATCTGCGTCACAGTCAATTCTGTGTGTATGGTTCAGTTGTGTGCCTGAGCGTGTGCATGTGTGTGAAGGGTGAGCAAGTGCACATTTGTCTGTCTGTGTGTGTGTGTGTGTCTTTGAGAGAGAGAAAAAAAGAATGTCTGAATGGCAAAGGCATCTTGTGTGTTAGTGTCTAAATGGCTCCTAAATGAAATGACAGGAGAGTTCAGGAGGAACAAAAACATATGAAGCACTTGACTGTTCATCCAGCGGGTCTTTAGCTTGCCGCTAGTGCTGTCCATAAGGCACCAGCCAGGAAAATTAGCGTAATGGTGGCTAAATGAGGCAGATTATTCCACAGGCTAATTCTTCAGCGACACGTAGAGGAGTCAGAGACGCGCCGTCTCACTGTCAAAAGGGGACACTAGACGTCCCAGCATGCATTGCAGCTTGTCACTCGCCTCCGATTAACGCCGAAGGGAAAGGGGGGCTGTTGTGTGAAGCGGAGCCTGGAGAATGAAAGCTGGTCTCCAGGCTTTCCTCCACTCGCTCGCTCCCTGAGTCTGGTGCTGCTGCTTGCAGATGGGCTCTCACTGGTACAACCTGAGGGCTTTGGGCAGGAGCTGCAGCGGCATTCACTGCAGGGGATTCACAGAGCCAGGGGTATGGATGTGACTACACACAGCTCCTTAGAGGATAGAGGACATCTGGTACAGTGGTAGTGATGGGGGGTGGGGGGGCAACCAGGGTCAAGACAGTGTCACGACAAGCTGCACATACTGTACTGTGGTCAGCATAAATTCCTATTATCTGTATACACATACAGACATAGACACACAGGCACCCCCCTGTGTGTGCGCGCGCACACACACACACACACACACACACACATTCACACAACTAGAGTGGAATGCATTTTATGTCTGGATGAAATATTAAGCCCAGATGTGAGAACCTGCCTGTATGGAAATAATTACTCTCCCTGCACTTCAGTTCCAATAAATGTCTGTGTGTGTGTGTAGTGTGTATGTGTGCACGTGCATGATGAAATGTATGTGTAGGAGAGTGTGTGTGTGTGTGTGTGTGTGTGTGTGTGTATGATTCATTCTGTGACCTGCGTGGACTGTGGAAAATGATTAGTATAATTCCTCCAAGGAGTGTGAGCGTGCACACGTGTGTGTGTGTATGTGTGTGTGTGTGCATGTGTAACTGGCCGTTTCTGATCTAATCTCTGCTTAGCACATTGTGAGAACAGGATGATCTCTATGTCTGCTTATATTTCCCTCTACCTTCATCAATCTCTCACTTTAAGTGTCGTTAAGATTCCTTCCATCTCATCCTCTCTCTCTCTCTCTCTCTCCCTCTCTCTCTCTCTCTGTGCTGCGTCTCTATCCATCAGTCTCAAGGTGGCTCAGAGAAAAAACACAACTCTCTCTCGCCCACCTCTAACACAGCCCATCTCGAACAGCATCTCTCACTCTCTTTATCTTTCTCTCTCTCTCTTTCTCTCACACACACACACACACACACACCACTCACTCCATTTCACTCCCTCATTAACTCCACTCAAGTCCAAAAGGAGAAGTAAGACATGTTCACTTTAAGAGTCTCCCTCCAGATGACTTTAATCAAATGTGTGAGATCCCGTTGTGGAATGTGGAGGTTGGGGGGTGGGGGGGTGGGTCTGCTACGGATGAAGGAGTCCAATGCTCTCACCCCCTCTCAGAGTGGACACTCACACTCACTCATGCACTGGGGACACTCTTAGTCTAAAACACTTACAAAGTAACACCTACAAGATGACCACACATCAACACACATATACATGCACACACAAACATACACACACACATCTCCTAACTATCAAAGGATTCGAGATCATAGAATTGAAAGAGGAGGAAAGAACAAGAGTCTGCCAAATCACTCGTAGTGCTCACCTAAACAGAGAGAATACAAGAGAGAGGTGGAAAATGAAGATGTGAGGAGGATGAATGAGAATGAAGTGACTCAGGATAAGGTAGTCTGCGGCAGACTAGGATGACTTTGGCCTGCTGCTCTGTTGGTTAAATTGGATTTATAATTACTTCTGGAGACAGGCATTCAGGAGGCCTTGAAGTGGACTGAACTAAAACACTCAGCAAAGGAGACTAGAGGAGAGGGGGAGGAGGTGGAGGAGGAGTAAGCGAGAGGTGGAGGTGGAGGAAGAGTGGGAGAAGGGAGGAGGTGCCGGGGGACAAGGATTCACTGGAGACCCGGCAGTGCCAGAGAGGCATGGAGCGATTGGTCATGCCTAAGTGAGAGCACTTGATCAGGCGTTTGATGGGAGGAGGGAGGGCTATGGAGTGATTGGTCATGCCTAAGTGAGAGCACTTGATCAAGCGTTTGATGGGGTCCGATGAGAGCAGTGCAGAGACTCTGGGCTCCGCCTGGCTGGCTGCTCTGTTTATTTGGTCTGACTGATGCACACAGATGAAAGAGGGCCTCTGTGGAAGTCTTTCTCTATTAAAGTCAACCCAGCCCTCTCTCTCAATCCAGTCCTGACTTCTAAACAAAGCTTAGTGGATGCTCACTAAACCTTCCTTTAACTCAAGGCCAAAAGAAATGCTCAAAGGTAAACTATTCTTTGTTTGTGTGGATAGAAAGTTGAAAAACAGGCAGAAACTTGTGATTGTCATTTTTGTGACAAACACACATACACACACAAGCACACTGACACACACACATGCAAGCACACATAGTCTCACTTTCATGTGAAACTAGAAGTTACATTGACATTGACTGTCACTTTCACAGTGAATAGCACAAAAAGCTAATGGCCTAAAGATAAGGCAAGCCCTTACTTCCACGTTGCTTCCAATCAGCCAACACCTGCGCCATACCTGCCCAACTGCTACACTACATAGCAACACCTGGCAGGGCAGAAATAACTTATCGGGAGGCACTATGCTGTCCAAAGTATTATGAGTTTAATTCACTGTGGAGTTAATAGCCACCTGCCATTACATCAGAAAAGAGTCTCTAGGGTTTAAAAAATTATAATAGCACTGTGGGGAGGCAGGCTACCCTGAAGAAACTTCTAAAGCTGTTTCTTCACTTATACAATAGCTACCTTTATTGCATTGTGGTTCTCGGGAGGAAAATTGCTTAAAATAGGCTAAGGCTTCTTGAAAGTTACTTGGAAAATTGTGTAAAGGTGAGTAAAAACATCTGACTGTGGTCATAGCAGCTGCTGCCCATGCGACTGATACAATGCCATCCTTGAGCTCTGCACTGTGGTCTCATACCAAATCTGAGCCACTGAAATGGTGCCACTGATACAGAAACACACATACACGTGCACACACACACACACACAGACATACACGCACACACACATACACGCACACACACACACACACGCACACACACACACACACACACACACACACACACACACACACACTCAGAGTTTACCTGGGCATGTAGAGGACCCTCTCAGCCACCACGAAGCCCACCCGGAAGAAGAGGTTACTGGCAGGGATGAAGGGGAACACCAGGAACAGAATCCCAACCAGCACCTCTCTATTCTCCACTTTCTACAGAGAGAGAGAATGTCACAACCAGATGTATACATATCTGTTCTAATAAGAGTTTTCTTGTGTGTGTCCTATGCAAGCTCTGTCTGTGTGATTTCAGCATATGTTGTCTGTTCTTGTATAAAGAAACGGAAAAAGGAACTAAAGAAAAAAGGAACTCTAATTGTAAAAAACATTTTCAGCAAGATCCTAATCACCTTCAACATCAGGCTAACTTAGTGGAACTACATGGTTGAGAAAAACTAAATGTGCTTTCATTAAACATTCACATGAGCCTTAAAACAGCATTTGGTGATGTATGTGCCCAGGCATTAAAGTAGACTTGGATTTGGAGCCTATTACCGTATTTTGAGATGTGCATACTCACACGCACACACACACACAGCATATACATATTTTCTGTTGATTAATTCTACACCCAAGCAATTTTAGCGGCAGTAAACTCCATCCTCCTTTTCATTAATAACAGCAGCACACACACATATGCACACACACAAAACACACACATATAAACACACAAACACAGACATACACACACACTTACAAACAGAGGTTTGAGCAAACAGTGGTTTATTCTTTTAATGAACGTGTCATCTGTGGTTCTAGTTATTTGCTTGTTAGGCTAATGAACGCCTCAGTGCAACTGTGCAGTTGATTAAAGGGGCCTCTCCTTCAAAGCCTGTTTGTGCTTTTACTCTCTTATCAACACTGAATATCTCACTGGCCACGGCAATCAAGGAAACACACACACACATGTAGGTCTGACTGCACGCAAAAATAAGTGTTTCCCCACTCACATCCACTCAGACAGACAGACACACACACACACACACACACGCACACACACGTAAACACACACTTAAACAGACACACACTTTTGTCAATCTGACAGCAACAACTGTGCCAATCCGCAAGTAGAGATGGAAGTGACTATGTCCTCCGTAGCTGGGTCTAGTACAGCTGCTGTGACTATGGTTCCGTGTACCAGACCACGAGCAGAGCTTCATCCACCTCAGTGACTGTGAAACACAGGCAAGAGCACTTGAGCTCAATGAATGTATAATAGCCCACTTTAAAATAACCCCCCAAAAATGAGAGGAAGCTGTTAAAAGTTAATGAGTCGTTCTAGGAAGAGAAAGGGTCTGCCTCTCTGCCCTCTCTCCCTCTCTCTCTCTCTCTCTCTCTCTATTCTCTCCTCTCTCTCTTGTTCGTTCTGTTCTCTTGCTCCTGTTTGAACAGGCATTCCCATAGTGAGCCCCTCACAGTAAGCTATGCATTAGTATAAGAGCCCATACAAATGTGGACACTGCAACAAGGGAGTTTGACACTGTTTGAATGCATGTCAATTGCTTCGGATTCAGACGCAACACTTGACTGGGCAGATTCTTTCCGCTGGTTTATCTGGAAACCCAAAATGGCACTGTTTTCAGACCTGACCCCAGGTCAGTGTGTGCCGCACCCACAAAGGGTATTTTTCTATGAGGACCATGGGTACTGGCATTGGCAGGCTATGCAGTGGGGCATCCTGGCAGACAAAGGGCTGGGTGTTGGGGAACTGTGCCCTCCTGCTGTTTGGGGATGTGTGGTGCCAACACACAGAAAGAGAGAGAGAGTGAGAGAGAGACAGACAGAAAAAGAGAGAGAGAGAGAGAAAGAAAGAGAGGGTCCCAAGAGGATCAAATGGGCAGATCTGCCTCCCTGACAGGAATATAAAATCCTGTGGATGTACCGACAGAAGGAGCCTGTCAATGCAGTTAGGACTAACAGTGGATGAAGGAGGCACACACACACACACACACACAAATACACTAATTATACCCTTCAATTTATACGCAAAACTGACTTGGTTCTGCCTGAGCAGTATTGAACCTGTAACAGACACTGAGAATTATCTCTCTATTTTTAACAGCTAGAATTATATTGTTGCCTATTTGAGTGTTGCCTCGGAAAAAGAGTGTCTGTTTTCAACTTCAATTTTGAACGGACTGCTGAATGTCGAATACTGTCCTTAAAACTGACTTTTCAATTTATGGCTAAATAGCTTCCCCTGTGTCTTCAGCAGGTATATGGAAAGACTTAGAGAAAGGAAATCCAACTTAAACGCAGCAGAGGGAGGTTAGAACCAGGTGACTGAGCTGTTGAGCCTCAGGCTTGATCCCTCAGTACAGGAGTGAGAGGGAGGAAAGATCGACAGGGACAGAGAGAGAGAGAGAGAGAGAGAGAGAGAGAGACTAATCATGAAGTGCTGGCTGCTACTCTGACATTGGTCTGTCAGCCTTCAGCCTCCAACCAAACATCAATTATTCAGCCGCTCGATATGAGATCCAGTCCATCTGGGACTGAGGAAACTCTCTTGCTCCCTCTTTCAGAATAAACACACACATACACTCACACTCACACTTACACACAAGCACACACACACACGCAACCACACAAACAAACAAACGTGCCCAACATACTGAGCAACCTTGCTGTCTTCACAGGATACAGAATGAACAAATCATACAAAGTACTTGGCAGGGCTCTGACCAATAATGTCACATGCACACATACCCATGCACACACACACACATACACTCACAAACACACACACACTCTATCACTATATTTTTAAATTATTTATATATCACTATTTCAGAGTCTCTGAGCCTCTATCATCCTTTCACAAACACAAGCACACACACGCACGCCGCACGTGCACGCACACACAATGACCTGAGCACAGCTTCAGATCACCATGGTGACAGACAGCAACGAGCGGAGTAAGCGTTAATGGGTTTGCGTTGGGTTCTTGTAAAAAGGTGAAAATAAATCCTCACTTCATTTACACGCCCGCACCTTCAAACTCACACAGAAAAGAGGTGTCTGCTACAGGAAAAAAGCACACACACACACACACACACATACATCATGCATACACACTGTTGACACGAGGCAATAGCACATATGGGGAAAAGAGAAGCACTACACAATAGAAGTGCATCGATTTACACATTTACACAAATGTAGTGACCAAAGGTTGTCATTTACAGGTTTCTTTCTTTGTTTACATCAGTTCATGTTGCTCCTTTTGATTCTATTTCATGTTTGGAATGATGTACTGAATTCTTAAACGAACAAGAACTTGGAAAGAACAGGAAAACATCTCTTATCTTTAAATAAGCATGAAGCCAGTAGAGGAGGGATTTGAACATTCACAGCTTTCTTTCTATGGGTTATGTCAGTTAATGTCTCTTTTATGCTGTCTGTTGAAATTTTGTGTCATGATGAAATATACAACTGCCATTGTTCTGGAACGTTCAGTGGTTTACATAAGTGATGACTTGAAGTTCCTCTGTTTGCTTGAAGCTGATAAATATTTTCTATGAACAACAACAAAAACCCACCAGCTCTAAAATAAGTACTAGTCTCTGCAACCAACTAGAGCAAAGTTTTGCAATATGCCTCACCTGGTTTCCTGTTGTAAGACCATTGTGTGTGTGTGTGTGTGTGTGTGTGTGCGTCACTCACTGCATTAACCTTTTGTTTGTTTGTCTGTTTGTTTGTCGTGTCGTTTCTCTTTTGTTGAATCTCTCTCAGTCTCTGTGGTTGTTTTGGGGATTTGGTTACAATAGATATATATCTGCACTCCTAGGATGTTTTGTGGTTGATGTCAACTCAGACACGTTCCATTTCCTTGCATGTGCATGTGCCTGTGCACATTAAAAAGGGCTTTAACTGGTCCTGTGTGCATACACACAATGGAAAATCTGAATGCCTGGTTGGTTATGGATGTTTGAACAAGGCTCAAATACATGTATTAATGTTCCTTGAAGAAAGGTCGTAGAGTGTGTGTGTGTGTTCTTATGATTGTGTGTATTATGTGATTTTGCATGTGTGTGTTTAAGTATGTGTATGTGTGTGTGTGTGTGTGCTTTGCTCACTTGTAATGAGAGCATGTAGTGCAGGCAGAGGGCCAGTAAGACGAGGCCCAGGAGCAGAGAGGCCACGTTGCGTGGGTCCCATGGCGACTCCACCAGCGGGATACTGCCCACCTGCCAGTCATAGCACAGCACTATGGGCGCCAACAGCAGCCACGCGTTGAACGCCAGCAGGTAGCAGTAGGTCAGGAACCTGGGGAACAAGTACCCATTAAAATCCATTAGTCTACATGTGCATGCATGTACACACACACACACACACACACACACACACACACACACACACACACAAACACACTTTTATAAACCTGACAAAATAGATCTAACCTTTTTGTACACAGATGAACATTGTTGTTTTCACTTCACTTTTCTGATACAGTACTACCCATGCAGAGCAGGAGTTTTAACAGCTGTTGTGCTGCTGTAAGTGGATTACAATGTGTTAATTGGGCTGGCATCAGCCACATGAAAACAAGCGAACTCCAAAGTGCCTGAAAGCAAGTCAAACTGCCAGTCAGAACGTGTGTATGTGTGTGTGTGTGTTTGTGTGTGTGTGTGTGCGCGTCATTGCCTCAATGCAAATGCTACAGACCAGATGAGCAAACAAGCAAATGACTTGATGCAAACAAAGTCAAAAGACTCGCTGAGGATAACAACCTGCCAAGAGATAATCCTGAGGGACATTTCATTATAGCCCACAAACTCACTTGCTTGTGCCAGCAACAGTGCAAAACACACCAACACACACACACACACACACATTCATTCAGTCATTCACACCTCCTTCTGATTTCTAATTTTCCTTTTTCTTTCATTATTCTGTGCAGATGACTACCAGTGAGCGGCTAGGCTAGGCTAGGCTAGGCTAGGCTGGGGCGAGAGTCTTAGTCTGCATTCCCCCAGGGGACAGAGGACAAGAGGGAGAGACACCAGCAAGCAGGTGAGCCATTGATCTGCTCCCAAATGAAGCACTGATAACTGGGGGAATGGACGTGGGGTCTGGAAGTGATATTGATCTGCACAGAGGGAGCCAGATTAAAATGGGATTCTGAGCGGAACGGCATACACATAACAGACGGCTATTTGATTGAACCAACCAATACAAGAAGCGCGAAGAAGACAACACAATTAGTATTGAGAGACTGTGTGCAATATTAAAGTTTGTCTTCCACACAGGACTACTACATCTACCTTTTGTGTGGTGTACAGTGTTAGTATACTGCAGTATGCATACTGGCACACACATATTTCACCACATCCATATCCACCAACCATATTAGTGCACGCATGAGTACAGACACAATATAGACACACGCACACACACACACGCACGCATGCACACACACACACACAAACATACACACACACAGTCTCTCTCCCTCACATACACACACACAGTCTCACACACACACACACACAGTCTATAGATCCAAATATTTTGCTTGGAGGCTGCCAACCAGCCAGCCAGCTCCTGCCTGCCATGTACTCTGCATGGACACAGCCCACACAGAGCTAGGAGGAGAAGGATGAGGTGAAGAAGGAGGAGGAAGAGGAGGAAGAGGAGGAGGATCAGGAGAAGGAGGACTCCCTGACAGCGGACGAGTCTGCCATGAGCAAAAAAAAAAACAAAACCGCTAACTGAGGCTTTGAGCAGTGACAAGCACACGTCAGCCTCCTGTGACACTACACAGCTAGTAATTAGCCTGACAGCGCAGTGACATCTTGACATGTCCCGTTGCAGAATTGCATACACTGCTCCATGGGTTTTGACGGTCTGACTGAGCAGAGTGTGTGCATATGTGAGTGTGTGAGTCTACCTTGGAGTGAGTAGTCTGTGTGTAACATGGTGTGTGCTAGTACTCTAGTGCTGTGTGCTTGTACAACATCAGTGCTGCCGCAGATATCAGGAGCCCTAAGACTGGGGCTGGGCTGGAGGAACTACTTAGTGTGCAACACAGCACACACACATACATACATTCACACATACATACATACATACATACATACACACTCACACACACACCCACCCACACATACATTCACACATACATACACACACACAACGCATACACACACACACACTCACTCACTAAACTACCTTGACTGGATGAGATTGAACCAGCCTGCAAATTCAATTGTGGGCATATGCATTACAGGAGGGAACGGATGAAGAGAGGGGTGCAAGTGAGGGAGAGAAATGGAGAGAGCGAGGAAAAGAGGAGGGGAGGAGGTGGAGAGAGAGAGAGAGAGTGAGTCAAAGAGAGAGTGATGGAGAGAATGTGAAATGAAGGGCAAATGATGAGATGCTGATGATGTGGCTTTGAGATGAGCTGCTCTGCTACAGGGGGAGTGTGAAGAGGATGGTGTCAAAGCAGCCTGCCTCAGGGCGCTTCAGTCTCAGGCACGGCGACACACACCTGAATACGTAAAAACACACACACACACACACACACACCAGACACAGACAAACACACGCACACACACAGACACCAGACATGTTTTTTTGTATCGTGTAAGTGATGGGTAGCATCCTTGTGAATATAAACATGCCAATCATAAAGGCATAAAGATGATCTTATACACATGCATTTACATATAGATATCTCCATGTCTCTCCATCTCTCTCTTTGCTTTCCTCTCTCCTTCCTTCACACACACGCACGCACGCACACACACACACAGTTTTTCCTGTTTTTCCTTTAAGAAAACATGACAAACACTGTGAGCTGGGACTTGGACCGATTTGCTAAACCCAGTTGACACCACACAACCTCATCAATCTTTCAGGCAACATTTCAGAAACATTTATTTCAGTGGGAAATGACTTGAAGAGAAACAGAGCTCCCAACCCAAGACAAAAGAACACAAACTCATTTTTACAGCACTATACTCCATCATAATCGCTCTAGTGATTGCACTCTCACAAATACAGAAACGCACACAGCAACGGATACACACAAGGAAGTCACACAAATACACACACAGTGTAAAAAACATTAAAACCATTGATTCTCTCTGTCTCACTCACTCACACACACACGCACACACACACTCCAAAATCAGCCAACCCCGGATTGATAATTATACAAGGATTAAGAAACACACACAAACAATCACCTCAATTATTTGCATGGATAATACTCTTACTGAAAGTGGTCCAGGTACATCCGCTACCAAATCACGCTGGGTGTTTGGCAGCACATGGCACTAATATCTGATCCTGGCACAGTAAGGTGGCTGGGCTTCAAGTGGGCACAGATGGGACCACCCTCAGCTTTGCTGATCTGAGTCAGCCACTTACACAGAAAATGGCACATAATAGCTAAATGCAGTCCTTAGAAGACTCTTACAGCTTTGACCCTCTACTGAAGAGCCTTTTGTTTTCTTAAATGTACAAACATCAGCTAACAGACTGGCTAAATGCTAGCGCTACAAACACTATGCTTGCATAGGCTGCACGCTTATGGTGGATAACAGCAATGAATTGCTCTCTCTCTCTCTCTCCCTCTCAGGCTCCCCCACAGCATAGCAGGAGGGAGGCAGATCCACGTGTGACGGACAGGAGATGAAGAAGGAGAGGTTATCTCCCCACGGGATCTGGAAGGAGACGGCACACCTCAGACTTTCCACCCGCTCTGGAATTCCAGTTGGCACTATGGAAGGGAAACACCACGGCCCTGTGACTTTCTCTCTCTCACTGTCTTTCTCTCTTTTCCCCTCTCTCTCTCTTTTCCCCTCTTCCTCTCTCCTGCTCAGTCTCTATTTAGTTTTTTTTCCCCCAAATGTTTTTATTACGTTTAACATACATTCATACATACATTTGGATATTTGGATATCAGTAACTTTATGTGTGTGTAACATTAAAAAGACACAATCCCAGTAAAACCCACACAAACAAACACCAGTCTCCATTTAGTTGAAACTAACAGGGAACATTCCACAACCTGTAAAATCCATTGGCTCTGGGGCTCCATACCATACACTGGAGGTGTGTACGTGAAAGATCTCTTCTCTCTCTCTCTCTCTCTCTCTCTGCTCGGTTCAGTCTGTTTGTCGTGTTAGACATGCACTCTGACAGCGATTAATCTTGACTGAGTCTAATAAGAGAGAATCCTCTGTCAGAGCCATCAACAGCATCACTGCAGTTCATATCGGCTGATACTTCATAATGTCAAGAGCCATCAATCCCCTCTCCCTGCTCGCTATACCCTCCTTGCAGACGCTACCACAGAAAACACTATAGACAAAACACACACACACACACACACACACACACGCACACACACTCACAAACACACTCCAGAAGACCAAATCTGCCACAACAGTTATACATCATCATGACAAAATTCATCTATGCCTCTCAATTTTTACCCCCCCCTTACATTCACTCACTACCTTCTCTCCTCTCTCTCTCATCTTCCTACCATGCAGTGCCTGCAGTCTCTACACTGGTCCAGACTGGAGCCAACATCAGCTTCCATCTCCTCTTGTCTCACTCATTCCTGTGTGTGTGTGTGTGTGCGTGTGTGTGCAGGTGTGTACGTAGGTTTGTGCATGTGTGTGTGTGTATGTGCGTACGAGTGCGTGCATGTATGTGAGGCACTGGGCCCATATGCAGCCTGCCAGAGGGTCTCTAAATTGAACAGCCATCTGCCATCTGCTCCCAGTCACCCCTGTGCTGGCTGAGTGCTGGCTGAGATTGGGGCCCTGCCGGCACCACCGCCTCCATCTTTCGTCTTCCTCCTCCATAAGCAGCCCTGGAACCAGTCTAATTAAATCACAGCGCTCCCATGCCATGATCAGAAGTGACTGGGATAGGTCTTCCAATGAATAATACATAAGGGGAATGAAATGTGCTGACATGACGAATACTCATTAGCATTTCATTAACAGCAGGCCTGCACAGGATAAGAGAGTTCATTATAGGACTACTACTCACACAGACATAGTCACATCCTCACATATAGCCTCCTATGCCACACACACACACACACACACACACACACACACACACACACACACACACAAACATGCACACACACACACATACAAACAAACATGCACACACACACACAAAAACACTAGGAATTCATGCAGAAAACTTATGCACATATAGACATGATATGCATGCATTCAGGAGAGGGGAAAGGGGAAAAAAAACCTTCATGAGCACATATGCACACTTTTTATCTTTCTCACAAACATGCACACATGCGCACACACACACACACACACGCACACACACGCATTCATTCACTACGCCCCTCAAGGCCAAGGCCTCCTTGCACTTCTTGCTCACGGCACACCTCTTGAAAGCTCTCCCAGGGAAATGTGACTTTCTTTTTCCATTTCACGGCTAAGCTTTCTCATTTAAGAACAGCATGACCCGGCAGGCCAGCAGTGGTGCATACACACACACACACACACATACACACACACACACATAAACTCTAGGAAGATGGGTAAATACAGAGGGAGATTTCCCTGGCGGCTGCTCTTGCTCATCGACTCCGCTAGATAACAGCAACCCATCCACTAACCTCCCGGACCACAGGGAAGACCGACACAGGAAGCCTCCCACTCTTCCTCCCCCCTTCCTCTGCACTGCCGCAATGGAGGAACGGGATATTGAAAAGCAACCTGAGCACATACCCAGCCCCCGAACACAAGCAGAAATGTGCAGCTTTTAACAATTTAGCATTTACGCCGCTAACAAAACAGCATGAATGGCTGTACCTGGACATAAGTCCTCCTTGGTGGGGGAGTGGAATAGCCCTCTGGCTGGGGTGCACGAGCTGGGGAGTAAATGGGCTTTGGGGTTCAGTGCGCTCTGGACAGGAGCTGTTCATTGTGCAGGCAGAGAGGGTGGGAGAGGGTGGTGTGTGTGTGTGTGTGTGTGTGTGTGTGAAGGGGGGGGGGGTGTTAGACTGGTGCTGGATAGGAGGACGGGTGCTGAGGCTGCAGGTCTCACCTGGTGAGGAGGTGTGGGGAGAAGGAGGCTGGGTTGTCCTGCTCTGAGAAGAGGGGCATGGAGCCGCCCATCAGCCACAATCGCACAGACATGATGAGCGCCACCTACAGAGTGGACACACCAGCACACAAAGCTAGACAAGTCAAGGGCATGCATATATATATATATATATATATATATATATATATATATATATATATATATATATATATATATATAGAGAGAGAGAGAGAGAGAGAGAGAGAGAGAGATAGAGAGATAGATAGATAGATCAAAGTCCTATTACATTAATCGTGTGATTGGCAGAGAGCTGCTTAAACTTTTATAAACAGATGAATTTATATGCATTCTACCCTTTCCTCTGCTCTAAATGTTCTAATCTGCCAGTCTGATGAATCAACTGTTTTTACCAAAAAATAATAATAATAATAAATAATAACACATTTTATCTATACATTTGTCTTTCTTACTTCAGTTGCAGATTGGCATAGAAATAGAAATAAAACCCCTAAATCAGCATATACTCAAATAAATAAAAACATTAAGTATCTGCACAAATCAAATGCAGAAAAGGGACTGGTTTCGTCTCTGTGTTTGCCATCCAAACATATGTTTCCTCTTTGACCCAACAATGCTGCAGGTCAGTGCCACATGTTTCCCAGTGCGCTGCCCAGTCCTGGATGCCACTGACAGAGAGCACACAAGGTCACTCACGCCCAAACAGCCAAACCCACTGCAGGCCAACCAAACAAGCAGCAGCCAGTGCCACTACAGTACTCCAGCTACTACAAGCAGGAAGCAGCCCAGCCACACACAGCACCACACTAGAGAAACTCATCAGCTAATCTCTCCCTCACACTAATTCAAATAACACGGGCTGCACAGGCCAGCCACTGAGAGGGAGGCTAGTGTGTGTGTGTGTGTGTGTGTGTGTGTGTGTGTGTGTGTGTGTGTGTATTGCTTGGAGACACATGCTAGGCAGCTCTTGCCCTCGCCCTGTCTGGCCCCTGGCTCTGCGGTGGATTATGGCTTTTTTTTCTTTCAAATGGGTGAAAGTGGCCTCTGATTGAATTTGATGGTGTAGCTCGCCCGCCCACCCCCCTCGCCCCTGAGTGTACTTACATGGAGAGAGATGAGGCAGGCCCGCTTGATGAAAGGACCACACACTCTCAACAGCTCCTTCAGCCGCCAAGAGGAGAGGTGCCTGAAACAGAGACACAGAGACACAGAGAAAGAGAGAGAGAAAGGGAGAGAAAGAGAGAGAAGATGGTCAATTAAACAACTGCCCATCAAAGGCAAGCCAACCAATCAATCAGGATATCAATAAGCTGGCAGTGCAGCCCTCTGGTCAGTCCTTACAATGCTAATGTCATTTAAGGGAGCAGTAAACCAGAATGGATTGGATCTAGCTTGTACTAAAGTCATTTTGTGGAAGGGAGATTCACATGGTAGAAATGTCAACACACATGCTTATACACATCACTCATGCTTTTAAGCACACACACACACACACACACACACAAAGGAGGGGTAATAGCCAGAGGCTGTTTATAAGGACACAGAGCAGGAGAGAGGCCCCAGACAGGAAGAGCCCAATCCTTCAGAATGTGTCTGTTTCTTTCACACACACACACACACACACACAGAGAGAGAGAGAGAGAGATGGGAGAGAGAGACATGGGGGAAGAGATTAGACAATGAGAGAGAGAGTAAATACACAGAAGAAAGAAAGAAAGAAAGAAAGAAAAGAGGGCAAGTAAAATCTTCCCTGTGGGTGAGTGGTAGAGGGCCATGGGGTTCCTCTGGAGAGTAGAGGGGGAGAAATGAAAGGCCCTTGTATAATAACACAGACACACACACACACACACACACACACACACACACACACACAGCACACAGGTTCAAACATACTCCACACGCAATATATGCTTCACTCACACACACACACACACACACAGAGACAATGAACTAGAGACAATATGGTGTAGCGAACAGTCCTGCTGCAATCAATGTTCTTCTTATCACTCACACACATACTCTCACACACACACACACCCTTCTCCACTCTCACCTCGTCTTCTTCATCGTGCATCTCTCCTCCTCCTCTCAACACCACCCTCCTCTAGCTGGCACGCTTGGCCAGAGGATTCTCAATAGCCTCGTTCTGCTAATCCTAATCCTAGTCCCAGTCTCCTCTCCTTCTATTCCCCAGTATCCTTGGCCTCCTAGTCCTCTTCCTTTTGCCCTGGTCACACAGCTCTCCTTTTGTCATATGGAAGCCAGCATATCTGTATATTAGGGGATGAGAACTAGCTTTAACACTAGTTACAGCTCAGCTCAGCTCAGCTGTGTGTGTGTGTGTGTGTGTGTGTGTGTGTGTGTGTGTGTGTGTGTGTGTGCTACAGGGCTGTGAGTCTGTGGACTGAGTGCTGGAGCTGGTGAGCAGCCCAGACAGGCGGCTAGGAGGCTTGTGTGTGCAGCCTGGAGCGTTTCCCCCCGGGAGTCCTACTGACAGCTGGGCAGCGTTGCAACACCACTGACACAGCAGGGCCGGGCTGGCACTACACTACTGATATACTAAAGGTCCTCCGTGATTCCCAGCAGTCATAGCGGCAGCCTCTCGCTCTCACCATACCACTTTGTTTTACACACACACACACACACACACACACACATCCTCAAAGGCCCCAAACCTCACACAAAAACCACACAAGGAGCAAACTCACACACACACATACACAAAAGGTAACAGCTAAAAGAGTGCAGGGAATGTGAGACTGGAGTTGATTTGATATGCGGCACCACTTGCTTCCGTTGAGACCCAGTCAGACAGTCATTGTGTCTAGCAGCTAATGAGCAAACATGAGCTAAAGGCTAAACGAATCTCTGGTCTTTTTCTGCTTATTATTCCTAATGAAGTGGCCGTCTGTCCCTGGACACTGAGAGGTGGCTGACCTCTCTGCCCTCCAGGTCAGGACACCTCCTTAATGGGCACAAACACACACCACCGGCTTCTTTTCATACCTACAAACACAACGGTACAGAACGATTCCACGATCAAGCAAACACCTCCTTTAATGAGAAAGTAATCTAAGTAATCTAAGTATACTGTATATATTATCATCTAATGTAAGTATATTGTATACACTCACACACCATCTTGATCCATGAAATACATTTCTGCTATACATTTTACCCATCAGTCAGCATAGACAGCAAGGTCCTATCCACTGACGTAATTTAAAATGAATAATAATCATAGTTGTTTCCTTGAAAGGGTCACAACTGAAGCGAGGTCTCTGAAGTGCACTGCATTTTTCAAATTGCTCCATTTCAGGAATCTGAAAATGGTGCAGTAGTGTGAATGAGGAGAGGAAATACAAATAGGATTCTGCAGCAGTGTGGACTAGCTGTAATGCATAGTAATGTAGAATCCACTGAGGTGTCCTACAGCTCTGCCCCTCTGTAGCAGTAAGATAGACACCCAGACATTAATGAGTGGGGATCCTGAGAGACGAGGGAACTTTGTAGACACACTTTCTCACTCAGAGACTCATACAAACTCATACACTTTGCTCCTCCAATCTGGCTCTCTACTGTCATAAGCTGTCATAAGAGAGCTCCAGGATAGCTACCTATGCACAAGCCCAATCTGTTTGTGCGTTTGTCTACCACCACAACCACATGCAGTCTTGTCGAGGCTCCTAGTTGGGAGATGCAGTATTGCCCTAAAGCCTCTGGAACCCCCTGGAGAGATGATTAGATAGAGAGAGAACCAACAGTTGACTAGAGGTTGGCGCTATGGCAGGAATGAGAGGAATGCATGAGCATGAACATCAGACAGGCACATCTACAGAGGAGACTGCTCACGCTGCAGAGTCAGACTTCTCAACAAGAGTCTTCTGTATGATCCTCAGTCACAGTGTGTAACCTCAAGTGTGTGTTTTCTTGCGGAAGCCTTGTGTGTGTGCACTTTTCGTTCCTCAGACCCTCTGTTTTTGTTCTTCTCTGCAGGATGGAAGAATGTCTGACTGCACCATCCGCTTTGACACCCCCACAGAGTTCCGGAGCGTTGCGTCTGGAGAGGTTTCTGACAGAAAAGTTTAAAACCACCAGGCTTCTTTTCGGCATGTTCAGAGGGAGGCAAGAAAGGAGAGAAGGAAAACAGCACTAAACTCCCCGAGAAATATACAGCCGAGAACAGCCAGCCCGCTTGGACCAGGGGAAGAGCAGCCGGGATGGGAGTGTGAGCCACTCATTCAGGAAAAGGCCCCGCAGGGATGTGTGTGTCTGTGTGTGTGTCTGTGTGTGTAGGGGGGAGGGGAGCATGATTCAGCCTGGGTGAAGATGGAGGGGAAAAAAATATTCTCTGGCAAATGACCAAACTGAAACCAAAGAGCGAATGTCTTAATGATCATTACAAATGAGTTCATTAATCACTTCTTGCGTTTAGAGTAGCAATCTTGAGAGAACTCTTCCTTCCAAGAGCAAAGCAAGGGCACTGCAGTGGAGTACAGTACAGGGGACTAGTAGTGGCTCCCATATGGCAAATATATGGAGTGGGGCCATTTGCAGCTAGTTTATTCCTTACCCTACTGTTAACACCCAACACACTGGCCATATGACCCAAGCAAGGTGAAGTTCTAACTAATTCTAGACTGCTGCAACCCAATCCAAACTCAACATTCAGGGGCTCAGAGTGCAGCAATAAGACACTCTGTGTTGTGTGTGTGTATGCGTATGTGTGTGTGTGTGTATGTGTGTTGAGGGTAGGGGGGTCCACACTTGACAAAGTAAGGGCTCTGCACTCCAGACAGACATTGTTTTGTGTATGTGTGTGTGTGTGTGTGTGTGTGTGTGTGTGTGTGTGTGTGTGTGTGTTGAGGGTGGGGGGGTCCACACTCCACAAATTAGGCGCTCTGCACTCCAGACAGACACTGATAAATCGTCATGCAGGGGGAGGGGATGGCTAAAAGTGCTGTGTGCTGCAGTCAGTAAGGGCGCAAGAGAACCTGTCCTGCATCACACACAGCAGGGGGGGTGTTGGGGAGTATAGGACTCAGAGGAGAGGGGGAGGGGAGAGAGGGAAGAGGAAAAGTGCAAGAGGAGAGGATGGTTTACATGAGGCAAAGTAGAGGTGAACAGGAGAGGATGAGAGACGAGGAGAGTGAAAAAGAGAAGAGAGGAGAGGCAATCACAGTGAGCTGGCTAGGGCTGGGTTATCAGAGGACAGGTGGAGCCCAGCGATGTGGCCAGTGAGCGGAGATGAGAGAGATGCATCGTGTCCACTGATTTGGCTGGGACAACACAAGAGCAGGTGGACCGGACAGATGAGAGACAAAAAGGACACGCGCTCTCTCTCTCTCTCTCTCTCTCTCTCTCTCTCTCTCCTTTCCCCCATTCTTCATCCCAATTAAACAGCACATTTGCATGCTACCTGCTTTCCCTCATTTAATCACACACTTGCCGTAGCCTATTCATTTGCCATTGAGCGCTCGGGAGGAATGGAGTCATTTGTCTGCGTTTGACGCTACACCATGCCAGCAGCACTCAGGATGGAGCCCTCAGTTTGAGGCGCTAGAGCAGCCAGTGTGTTTGTGTGTGTGTGTGTGTGTGTGTGTGAGAGAGAGAGAGCTCACACTAGCTGAATTGCAAGTGGGGTACACAGAGACCTATCGCGACCTTGAGAGACTTCATGGATCTGAGACTGTCAGAGAAAAGGGATTTCAAATAAGTCATCACGAACACACACACACACACACACACACAATATCTCTCGCCCTCTCACTCACACACGCAGAGAATCTCTTTCTTTCACAAAACCACACTAGCACATGCACACACGTCACACGCATGCATGCAGACGCACATACACACACCTCAATGCTGAGTCCAACCTTTAACTATGCGATTATCCTCTCCACACAGCTCCGTTATTTCAGTGCATGCTGAAGTAAGTGTTCACACTGTAGCCCAGTGTACTGTTCAAGCACACATAATGGGTATTAATGAGACTTCACAGCAGATTACCACAGATAAACACCATGACACACACACAAACACACACACACAAACACACTTGCGCACACAAACTCCCACGAAAATGCATGCTAAAATATATACACACAAACATGAGGCAGAATAGAGTCATAAAAACATGTAAGCTACACAAACAAAATATCTCAAATACATACACACACACACACTCTTGCGCTCTGACAAATACTTACATCCAAAAACATCTATTTCAAACTGAGTGCTTTTTAACAACCACACACACAACAATGACCACAGAAATACACACACACACACACACACACACACACACACACACACACACACACACACACACACACACACACATACACACACATACACACACATACACACACACACAGCTCTTCACCCAAGTCTGCAACCCAAGTGCATTTTCTCTGCAGGTCTGCGACTTACACAACAGCTATATTAATGCATGATGACAAGTGTGACAGGGCTTTTAGTAGGGAATGAATGAGAGAGGGAGGCAAGCAGAGAGGAGAATGGAGAGAGAGGGGGATAGAGAGAGAGAGGGATGGAGAGAAAGAGGGAGGGAGAGAGGGAGGGACGGAGGTAGGTTGGCTTGGGTGATTCACAGCACTCTCCATGATTGATCTCACAGCAGACGAGTGTCATCTTCCCTGTATGCCCATCTCAGATGGAATGCATGTGTGTGTGTGTGTGTGTTCAGATGTGCTTCCAATAACCCCCCCCCCACACACACACACACACACTTTAAACTCAGAACTTGTAGGCCTTCATATCTCAAGTGGACCACAAAAATACAGTCAAGACCACCTGATTCTTATACACTACCTCCTCTCCACTCTCTTTCACTCTCCTGCCCTCTAGTTTTCTATCACTCCCTAAGAGAGAGAGTGTGTGTATGTGTGTGTGTGTGTGTCTGTGTACTACAACATATCAAATTCCAGGTCTGGCATTTCCTGGTCTCCTCAAAGCTCCACTTTAATCCACTCTAGTGTTCTTCTTGCTAACCTTTGTTTTCCTGTAGCCATGTCAAACACACTCCCATCTGAAGACTGCCACCGACAACATTCCATTGGACTCTCCCTGTCTCAACCAGTGCCAATCACACCGCTCTCTGTGTTCCCTCCCCCCCAGGGGCGAGTTTCCCAAAACTATAGATGCTAACCAATTAGCAACTTAGTTTATTGGAAATGGGCAATTGCATTGCACCCAACCTAGTTAACTTAGTTAGCAACAGAGTAGAATCCACAGAGATTCCATGGATTTCATTCTCATCCCATATTCCACGATGCACACTGTTTCTAATCTGGTGAGTGGGTAGGTGCATGCAGACGTGAAAGACTTTTTCCTGAATGGATTTCTTGTCCGTCTTTCTATTGTGCTGGACTGGGTGATTAGTGCATACTGGGATTATATGAAAAACAAATCGGCGCCTTCCTGATAAAACCTAATTAGTTTTGCATGGAAAACAGATGATTGATTCCAGTCTGAGTCCTACGCTACGTTGTGAAGAGCTTTGTGTCCATCTGCTCTGTCATTTCTTTCCTTTCGCACACACACATACACACAGACAAGACACACACTCTAATCTGCTCATCTTTTGCGAAGCTTTTTCTGCAGTCTGTTCCTCATCTCTGGTGCACACGCAGAGCGACTGACACAACGTTTCCACTCAAGACAAGGCAAAAATGCTCCCAAGTCCAACATAAAAATGGATTTATAGGCCATTTGCCTTCCTGCTTAACAGGGACGACGCCAGAGGAGACAAGCTCACAGATAAACCTAGTAACAAATGACTGAGGCTGTGTGTGTGTTTGTTATCATGCCAGTTCCTAACAACCCACCCCTGACCCAAGTAACCATCATAAAAACGCCTTTAAAAGTAATGCCCAACCAACCAGATTAATTAACATTGATTAACAAGACAAGACACTAAATGAACAACACAAAATCCAAAGTCCATGACATAACACAACAAAATCCCAGGCTGATAGACAGGCAGCTGTCCCCACACCACAAGCCCTCCCCAGCAGCAGGAACTTGGAGCTTTTACCAGGAGCTTGATCACTTGGGCAGGTGCTCCTAATTAACCCAATCACATGCAAGGCACCTAAGCAGAGGTAGAGAGTACGGCAAAGGAAAAAGGACAAACAGCACAGGGAACACAAAACACAGAAAACACATACGTCCGTAACAGTGTGTATATGTATGTGTGTGTGTCCATCTGTCTGTCTGTCTGACTCTCTTTCTCAAGGTCAAATCCTATTATGACTAATGACTAATCAGAACACACTGGCTTGCAGCATTGAACAGACTGATATTCTAGGGATAGCGGTCCAAACACCCACACTCATGATTAGCCACATGAGCAGGTTTTGTGGCTCGGCTATTTTCACACTACATTAGGATGTACAAAACAACTACTGCTATGTTTATCAGATTACTCCTCACCACAAGCATGTACACACACACACACACACACACACACGTAATGGATGCCAGCTAGCCTAGCTGTGTGTGTGGAATGTAAACCTTCCCCCCAATGCCTTAAGAATGGGATAGTCAGTGGATTGGCAGCCTGGGCTTTTCAGTTGACTGGCTAGCCCACTCCCGATGTTGCTGTGAGATTGCGGGTTTGAGCTTACACACACACACACACACACAAAAGCCACAAATTTTGTCTGTAATTATGAATAACTGTAGAGAGTCACCACCTTTCACAACACTCAAGCTCACAACAGTCACATTCTCTCTCTCTCTCTCAATCTCACGCACACACATAAAGACACACACACACATATAAACACAGCACCCATATTACACATCTAAACACAGAATTACAAAGGAGCCCAGTGTAAAAAGAGAAGAAAGATCACTTTAATCTCCCCCATTTGTTCAGTGCCAAGACAAGAATGCTGACTACTCCAGTAATATCTGCAGACTGGGCCTAATGAATAAACGCAGACAAATAGGCTACTCTCGTGCACACACTCACTCACTCACACACGCACAAACACACTCTCTCTGTCACACACACACACACAACTGCCCTATGTAGAATTCCTTCCAAAAGCATTCACAGACAAAGAATCAGGGCCAATTTGTGCTAAATCAATGCTAGCAGTGGTTTTCCTACATCTTAAATAAATGATGCAAGCTGAGCCAAGCTCCTAGTCGGCAGGTTCAAACAGAAAGGAAGATCAGAGAGGGAGAGGGAGAGGGATCGGGAAAGGGAGAGGGAGAGGGAGAAGGAGAGGCCCTCCCCCTTGCCACACCGTCCTCCATGCCAAACAGCTCCCTTCATCATAGCTTCTCCAACCACACACACACACACTGGAAAACCCTGAAGACTCCAACAGGTACCCACAGTTATGTTTTCTGGAATTATACAGATTCTATATGGGGCTTATGTTATTCTTTTAGGACAGATAAGAGTCCTATACGTTTCAAGAGATTTTCTTTTCTCTTGCTTCATGTCCTTATTCCCTTCATCTCTCTCTGTCACACTCATTTTTTTTCCTCTCCGTGAGTCTCCTTCCATCACTCAAGCCCTCTCTCACTCAACCCCTCATCTGTCTGTGCCTTGACCCTTGAGCTTGTTCTCTTCTGAGTGGAGGGAGAGAGAGAAAGGGAGAGAGGGAGGCAGAAAAAGCAGAGTGAAACCGTGTGATCTGCATGATGCGTAATTCAGACATTCTTATTCAGGAGAGCAATCAGACTGCTGGAGGAAGGAAAGCAGAGAGTGGGAGAGAGAAATAAGGGGGGAGAGGAAGAGAGAGAGGGAGAGGGAGAGGAGGAGAGAAAGAAAGAGAGAGAGAGAACAAGAGAGAAAGAGAGAGAGGGGAAGGGATAGACAGAAAGCAGAAGGAAAAAAGGAGATGAAGTGGTCGACCCAAGAGTTCCTCTCGCACGCTGGCAAATCCCATGCAGTGGTGAGGCCTAAGTAAAATGCCCTCCTCTCTGTGGGCAGGAGCCGAGACTGGAGGAGAGGAGAGGAGGGCAGAGGAGGGGAGCGCTAGACAACAGAGAGCAGCTCAACTAAATCAACCATTACTGCTAGCTACAACCATTACTGACAACAGACTCATTTACTTGTGCTTTTCAACACAACAAATACCCATTTTCTTTCTTTCCTTTTCTTTTGACTATTTTGTCTCTGTCTCCCTGTGTGTGTGTGAGAGTGTCAATACAGCATTACCCACCATTACCACCAATACCATCAATACACAGCAACACCCATGTTGAGCTTTTAATAAGAAACACTTGTAGATAACTCTTGTGATCAATACGCAGGGTAAGCATTTCAGAGGACTGTCAGAAAGAAAGCACAACTGTAGGTGGGTGAAGAAAAAGGTGATGTGAGTGAGTTTGTGTGTGTGTGTGTGTGTGTGTGTGTGTGTGTGTGTATGTGTGTGTGTGTGTGTGTCTTGACAGAGGTTTGGAACGAGGGGCAGGAGCGTTCCAGTCTTCTCACTCACATCACCCTCTTCAGAGAGTCTGTTTGAAGAGAGCACTTGCACAGTCACTCAGATGAAGAGAGAGAGCAGAGAGCAGAGAGAACAGAGAAAAAGAGAAAAGGGGATGAAAAGAAATGCTGACTGAAAAAAAGATAGAGAGTAAGAGAATGTCAGAGTGAAAGAGAGACAGCGCAAAAGAGAGAGAGAGGAGGGAGGGAGAGAGATTGCAGTTGTTACTGCGATGTTGTCATTCATTGCAGTGCTGCATGTTGGAGTCCCACTAATAAAGCTGCTGTGTGTTTGATATGGAAAGCTGTGTGAGCGAAAGGGATGCAGAGAACGAGAGAAGGAGAAAAAGAGAGAAAGATTGCCATGTTTCGGAGTGTCAGGGAGAGGTTGTTAACAGAGAGACGTGGGGGTCATGGGGGGACTGTCAGACCAAAGACAAGGAGGAGGAGTAAGCTGCTGTCAGTCAGAGCACATAGAGCCCACAGTGGGCTACTGCAAGGCCTGGTGCAGGGGCTGGAGCTGGAGCTGTGGCCACTCAAGCAGATGACATCCTGGGCCACACAGCACTTGCTTCTCTGGAAACACACACACACACACACACACACACACACACACACACACACACAGCGAGGGACAGGCACATACCCAGTGATTACACACACACACACACACTCGGTTTTTGGACAGACAGAGTGATCTGAATAAATGCACTCTGGTAAAGCAAAGTGAGCATCTCTCTCCCATTCCCTCTCCACTAACCTGTCATTCTCCTCACCACACACACACACACACACACACACACACACACACACACACACACACACACACACACACACACACACATACACACCACAAATTTTCCCAGCCCTCCTCATTGTTTCTAGGCTGCCCCAAACCCACTGCTGCATCCCCTATGAATCAGTAGAGCAGAAGCCCACTGCCCTCATCCTGCTTTGCTGCTATATGGCAGCAAATAAGAGCCTTCACATTCTCTTCATCCCAAACACACACACACACACATTTCTGTGAGACGTGATACAAACACAAAAACACGACCAAATGACAGACAGATAGAAATCTTACATAACTCTGAGTGGGGATTGTTGTCTCTCTGAAGCCGCCCGTCCCAACCTCTCTCTCTCTGTGTGTGTGTGTGTGTGTGTGTGTCTATGTGAGTGTGTGAGTAAGAGCCTCATAATCTGCAAATTCCATCCTTCCCCCACATGACAGTTACACAGCAGATCAGACACTACATAATAACAGCTATATGTGTGTGTGTGTGTGTGTGTGTAAATTAAGAGACAAAAAGAAACTTGGAACCAGAGAGCAGCAACTCAAGTCCACACACACACACACACACACACACACACACACACACACACACACACACACACACACAGACAGACAGACAGACACACTTTTTGACAGAAGTAAACAGCCCACAGCCAGTGGTTTGTGTATGTGTGAAGCAGAGAGGCTGACTGTGTGGAAGATGATGGGCTCCTGTGCCTCTCTTACTGATCTCCATGGAGTTGATCCCAGCAACCTCACTTCCATACACACAGCAGTTGGCCCCATGTTTTTACCACTTTCACACTTCCTGTGAAATCACACTGCAGCCATACATCACCCTCAAGTGTATCTAACCGTGTGTGTATGTGTGGACCTGGACAATGGCAGCAGTGTTCAAACAAGCTCCTCTGCCTCCAACATGTGTTAATGCATCAATGTGTGTGTGTGTGTGTGTGTGTATGTTTTCACTTATAATTAGTAGTATTTATGTAGTCCACTATGTAGACAAACATAAGACATGACAAACAGACAGACTGCTATACGACACTGGGGCATGAGGAGAGGTGAGCACATTCTGGCATGTTCTATCCCTGGCTGGCTTCAGCATCCTAAAGCAAGCATGATGCCCTCCAATGGATTGAGTTCACCCAATGAAATCATCTCTGGCCCTCTGGCTCATTACCCGCTATTCACAAGGTCCTGAGACGCAACATGACCTTGTTGGCTGATTGTTCTAAAACAGGCAAAGCTGACTCATAATCGCTTTCATTACAGAATAATCGGGCTCCATTCAGTAGGTTTCAGGCAGCCACAGTGGATCCATGCCGCAGCCAATGGAAGACAAAGGCCGAGCCTGTCTCAAATCAATGACCCCCCGGGGAAACGGATCCCTTCTCTGCCCTCTAAGCCGGTGCTAGCTATCAGGATTTCTCTAGTCCCCGCTGATATCTTACCGTTCTCAGGGTTGGGTTTCGCCACATCCAGTTGCTCCCACTGTTTGTGTGTGTGTGTGTGTGTGTGCGTGTGTGTGTGCACGCACGAGAGAGAACATTCTATCACTCCACCCTTTGTGTGTGCCTGTGGGTGTTTGTGAGTCTGTGTCTTTGTGTGTGTAGCCATGACATTGTGTGTGTGTGTGTGTGTACATGAATAAAAATGGAAAGAGAGAAGACCCAGAATGCACAATGTGAAAGAGTGACAGAGAAACTGAGAGGAAACAACAGAAGGAGAAAATCCAAAATGCAGAGAGAGAGAGAGAGAGAGAGAGAGAGAGAGAGAGAGAGAGAGAGAGAGAGAGAGAGAGAGAGAGAATGGAAAAGTATAAAGGAGTGTTTGTTTGGAGCGCTCACAGTGTTGGGGCTGGTTGAGAAAGAGAGAGAAACTGAAGCCAGTTTCCCTGCGGTGCCTCCCAAACCTCCAGCCGAGCTGAAAGGGATGACCCTGCCGAGGAGTCTGGGATACATTCCACACACACTCACACACACACTCTCTCCCTCACCTCCCCAGTCAGCCAGCACAAAACAAAACGCTTTTACATCAAACTCATGTCTCCTCTAATTCCCATCTGTTCCTAAGTCATTACAGTCTGACTGAGGGCCAGGGAGAGAGAGAGAGATAGAGAGGGAGAGAAGGAGAAAGAGAGAGAGAAGAAGGAGAAAATAGGAGAGAGGGAGACAGAGAGCAGAGAATGATGCATGTTATGCAAACTGTCCCTGGAGAAAGATGGCAAAAGTGTGTGTGACAGTGACATGCAAAAGTGTTGACAGATATTTGAAAGGGGAGACTGTGAATCCGCGAGCCCCAGCCGCAACAACAATTTTGTCTCACCAGTGGAGGACATTTGAGCGGATGTGCATGTTCCCATGTGTGCATCTGTGTGTGTGTGTGTGTGTGTCCTGGCACTGAGTACTTTCACAGCTTGTAGGGATGAGTGGGTTTTAAAAGTTGTGGGATTAAATACTCTGACCAGACAGTAGAAGTTTACTCCACTTCTCTACCCGCCCACACCACCCACCCCCTGACCCCCCCACGCCCCCTGACACACACACACTCAGCACCATCTTTCTGCTGTTTGTGTTGTATCCCGACTGCTGCTGCTGGTGACTGACAGACAGCTGGCCTGCCCTGGGCTCATCTGCAGCGTGTGTGTGTGAGTGTACATATGTGTGTGTGTGTGTGTGTATGTGTGTGTGTGTGTGTGAGAGAGAGAGGTGAGACAAGACTGAGACTAAGGCTGAGGTTCAAGCACTCTACTCACAGGTATTACTTTAATATTTACACCTAAACACACTAACACATGCACGTACACTCATGTCTATGCATTTCCATCCTCTCTCTCTCAATTACACACACACACACACTTTCAGACTTACAGACACTTTGCATATTAAGCAAGCAGTTTCCAAAATCTCGTAATCTTTCCTTTAGAGGCACTGGATATAGAAGTGTGTGCACTCACTCGCAGATAAGACAGATACGCGCTCTCTCTCTCTCCCACACACACACACACACACGGCAAACACTGAGAAAATGCGTGTGTAAAATCTAAACAAGAGTAAACCTGTTCCTCTCTGACAGATGAGCCAATGGGTCCTTTTCTCTGCTGGGCTTTTTTGGAAGCAAACTCCTCTGCTCTTCAAAACACTTTTACTACCATCCAAGACTTTACCACTTTTTCCCCTCCAAGGTACACACACACACACACACACACACACCCCAAAAAATATCTCTCTTCTTCTCAAAGCAGCCCATTTTGGAGGTGAGAGCGAGCCGAGGGCTGTGGTGTCGGAAGGAGAGAAGGGAAGGAGTGCTGTCTCGGCCGACGGGCCGCGTGGAGATGAGGTGAGTGACTGAGCTCCATCCAAACACTTAGTGCTCTATTACAGCACCTCAGCCTGGGTGGAATCACACATGATTATCCACCACATGTGGGGGACCAATCAATAGCAAGCGCCATCTGAGCACTTAGAGCCATTATCCAAACAGGTCCTCTCCAAACAAGGTCACGGCCATTATTTCATTTAGCCCCGAGAACCCGCCGCAAAAACACAGCGCCCAATGCAATTATCTGCCCATGCACCGCCATCGTCATTAACACAGCTATCATCACCACCGCCATCATCATCATCATCATCATAATCACTCATCATCTTCATCATCATCTTTAACAGAGGCAGAGAGAGACAGAGAGAGGGAACCACACACACACACAAACACACACATCTACACACACAGAGAAAAAAGACATAGAGAGATAGAGGAGAGAGAGAAAGGTCACTGAAATATGGAGAGAGACACAGCTGCGGGAGGAGCCAGAAGGCCAGAGTGCATATGAGAGAGAGAGAGAGAGAAAGAAAGCGCAAGCGAGAGAGGCCAAAAAAAGGATAAGATGGAAAGATGGGAAGAGAGGAAGAGAGAGGGAGACGAGTGAAAAAGGCAAGCCATCAGAGAAGGATACTTATTAATTTATGAATCCTTTCAAGCTATGTACACAGTGTCTCTCCCTGGTTGCTAATTAGGCATGGTTAGAATATCTGCACACACACAGCGGGAGCAGCCTGACTGAGGGTAGAACAGCCATAAGAGGGGGAGCCTTCAGCCACTGTTAACAACACACTGACCTCAGATCAGCTACCCAATCTGAAAATGGCAAAACAATCAATGCATGAAAAAAACTCCACTGCACTGTGCCTTAGGGAGAGTGATTCACTGTTGTGTGTGGGTTACATTATGTGGCTGAGTGTGTCTATGTGTGTTTTTGTGGTCTATTTGTGCTGTGTGTGTGTGTGTGTGTGTGTGTATACATTGTTTATGTTTCTATATGAAAGAGTTAACGAGTATGTGTGTGTGCATGTGTGTCTGTTCTGGAAGGAAAGATCCGTTTGTAGCAGAATGTGTGGTGTATACAATGTCTATGCTCAATTAGATTTGGATGGTTTAATTGCCATGATAAATGGCCAATTATGTTTGCTCCACTCTGTTGTAATTTACCACTGGGTTAAAATGGAATCAGGCAAATGACTAGTATTGACATTAATATATATTCATTACAGCCATAACCATTCAACTGAGGCCCACCAAGCTGCTGGAACTCTTTTATGCTGAATAAAAGCCCACCCACAGAAGAGAAAAAACACTGAGTTTGTGTGTGTGTGTGTGTGTGTGTGTGCAAATGTGTATGAGTGTATGCGTGCAAGATGTCTCAGGTTTAAGAAATGGCCTCTCCGATTACTATGTGAGTGTGGCTGTGTCTGTGTGTGTATATGTGTGTGTGTGGGCTGGTTTCTGTGGTCCTCTGGGAGACATCAGCATTTATCACACAACCAGGGCACACTTAGCCTGTAGTTTCCACCTAAAAATCCCCCCTCGCCAATAAACCAAGGCATGAGACAGAGCGATGAAGGAAAAAAAATACAAGACCCACAATCCCTGAGCAACAAAACAAAACAAACACAAATCCAACACGAACACATAATTCATAACATAAATTAGTAATAAAAAAAAATTCTGGACATAAATAACACACACATAAAAAAATAACTCCGGGTCAACAATGTTTAATATTTACAGCCCAAAACAGAACCTTTTAAACTGAGCTCAATGTGGGCGCAGATGGGGAAGTAGCCGGGCTTACAATAGCATTAACATTTAAAGAGGATGGAATTACAGCGGCCCAGGAGAGTGACGGAGCAGCTATCCAATATTAATACATTCCCACAGAGACACACACGTGCCACAGCATTCACTGGAGGAAGCAGGGCCCCCCCAACCAGAAGACCACAGAGAGAGGGGGATAGAGAGAGAGAAAGGGAGAGAGAAAGAGAGGGGGGGAAGGAGAGATAGAGAGGGGAGGGGGGAGAAGGAGAGAGAGAGATGGGGAGAGGGAGAGAGGAAGAGGAGGGGTACTGGTGTACTGGTTTCCAGGCACATGGCCTTGCAGTTCCTCTTCTCAGACAGCAGAGCCAATAAGTGAAGCAGCAAACCCCTAACCACCAGCTAGAATACACTCCAAGGACTGGACAAAAACACCAGCACTAAATGCCATACTCTAAATCCTGCATGTTGTTTGTTTGTGTGTGCATGTGTGTGTGTGTGTGTGTGTGTACCCACATTCATAAAGGTGTGACATTTACCCCATCACATAAATCACTCTAATCATGTTCCCTATTATGCATAACAAATGCATTACTTTTACAGCAGCAACAGTACACTTCAAAGCCATCACACACACACACACACACACACACACACACACACACACACACACACACACCGTCTCCACCCTGAGTGTGGTAGGCACTGTAGTGTTGACAGTAAGAGTGCTATGTAGCAGTGGTGTTAGGGGAAGCTTAGGTCTGGTCCCCTCCCTTCTCTCCTATTATTCCTCTGCCTTTTCTCTCTTTCCCTCTCTCTCTCTCTCTCACTCGCTCGCACGTCCCTGGGGAGAACACGGCAGTGAGGAGCATGGCGCGGAAGAGTGGAGTGAAGGAGAGAGATGGCAAGAGGAGGGAAACGGCATATTCATGTTAATGGAGCCTGTTTAAAAATCAAACATGGCCACAAAGCCCCTAATCCACTGTGCCTCTCAGCCTGTGTTTACCAGAGAGGGGAAGAAAGAATTGAATAAATGAGTGAGGAGAGAAAGACTCTGAGTGAAGGTGAGAGAGAGAGAGGGGGGGAAAGAGAGAGAGAAGGAAAAAGGGAGAGAGAGAACAGTGTTTAAGAGGCTCTCAAATGGGAGAGTAGGAGGGAGTGTCTCTCAGACATGTTGTCAATAGCATGGCCAAAGCAGCTCTTTAAGTGCTGACACGTGGTCTGTGTGTGTGTGTGTGTGTGTGTGTGTGTGTGTGTGTGTGTATGTGCGTATGGTACTGACGTCCCTGACGTCCTAGGCTGAAGTCATTTGTCCATTCCACTCCACAGCCAACGCTTCTCATATGTCTGGGCTAAGAAGAAAAACTGCATATAAAACACTACAGATGTTTTCTCCCAGCTCATCATATCAGACAGACTTGAAACCTGTGTAACAGTTTCTATGGCGACTTACACAACTTAAGTCCAATGGTCAGCTCTGATGTCTGGCCAGTAGCAGAGAGCCATACCACATGTAAACACAGCAATCACACTTTACAGAAACAATGTGGTTAAAATGGGAACCAAGTGACTCTTGGCAGGTCCAACTCCATGTAAGTTTCCTGTCAGCACACCCATCACAAGCTGATCCCCCATCAGTATGTGGCCTCACCACTCTTGTCAGTTCCATTGCCCAGTGTGCACAGAGAAATAGAGAAACAAATCAGGATCCAGCCATGGCATGATCCAACACTGAACAAATAGGTTAACAGGCCATTAGTTAAAGGTTGCATGTTAGCGCAACCCATAATGGAAAATTCAACACTGCTAACATGCACCTATTGATTCTCAATGGGTCTCTAGGCAGGATTACCATGGTTAGCCATCTATGCAAACTATTTGCATGGCAGCAAATGCCATGACAATAACAACTAAGATTCTGTTGTGGTTTATTTGTCGTAACATAGTCATCAACTTTGACCATGTCCACACCCCATGTGGAGAGGATTATATTGCACTAACCATGTCTTCAAATGACTAAATAACCAACTAAAACAAACAGATACTGTCTTGTCTGTCTCCAAATAGGAGGAACCACATACATACAAACTATGGATTAGCACAGGATTATTTGACAGTTAAGCCGCTAAGGTCAATCCTCATGTTTAACCCCTAAGTCTAACTCAAATGCTCATTGAGAAATCTCCAAAGGTCTCCCTATTATAGCATTACAGTGTCTCTGTAAGGAGATGAGTGCCATGCTAAGCTGGGAAGCACATAAACATACACTGCCCTCTCAGCCACTTCACACATGCTCACACCAACTCAACTGGCAGGTAATTTAGATCAGCACAGTTCAAGAAAACTTTCACTAGGAAACTTTCATAATAAGCCTTTATACTCTGGCAAACACAGAGGGGGTGGGGTGAGGATGGCAATATTCTTCAGTTCTCATTAAACTTGCATCTCATTTATCACTCCCAGAGCTCCGTCTCAGTATGGTGTCATCACATGCCGCCAATTCAAAAGGTTCAGTCCTTCTGCAAACAGAATGCTCTGAGCATTTCCGCCTGCCTGACACACATACACACACACACACATACACACCCATCTTCAAAAGCCACACATTGAGTCATCACAGCTCCAAAGCTCTGACTCATGTGCTTCCTAGTCTCCTTCATTATGATGATCGTCATCATTATCACTACCGCTCCAATGATTATTTTCATCATCCCTCAAATCATTTAGATGATCCAACATGTCTGTGTTGTGTGTGTTGTGGTAAGTGTCTGTGAAATACAACAAATGAGAGAGAGACAGAAAGAGAGAAGGAGACAGCAGGAGAGGAGGAGCGAAAGAAATAACAAGAAAGAAAGACAGACACACAAACAGACAGCAAGACAGAAGGAGACCAAAAGGGAACAACAACTTCTACATCTCCCACTGGCATCAAAAGCTCCATCTGAGCACAGATTCAAAGCACCAAATACTTTGTAGATCTCCCTGTCAATTAGCCAGACAGAAGCATAAGCTACAAGCTACGCTAGCGCTAACGCTAACGCAAAACGCTCCAATAAAGCCACTGCCCATCTCCCATTGGGGGCCATGTTTAAGCTTCCTGCACAACACAACATCACTAACTGAGTCTCCACACACTGTCTAGACAAGGCTAAAGCAGTCAACAGTCAATTAAGACAGTTTGCCACCAAACACCCACACCAATTCCCTCCTGCAAGTGTGTAAAGTAGTGAGGAACATTTATATTCCTATTCAACAGGCCTCATAGTAGAGAGAGAGAGTGTGTGTGTTTGTGTGTGTGTGTGTGTGCGCACACTTAGGGGAAGATTTGATAAACAGGAGAGCTGTAAAGAGTAGCATCAGTATCATTAAAAGTCATTCGACTCTGCAGTCCAGCTGACAGAGCTGAATGATGTTTGCATTTAGGACGTGTGGAAAAGACAACCACCTTTCATCTCCATCTGCGTAATACAAATCCATTCCTGGGTAAAGCTAGTACACACACACACACATACACACACATACACACGGTCAGGGGAAACATGTCTGAGGAAACCTGCATGCCCCTCACCCCTTGTGTGTGTGTTTTATGTATTCTACACATTGACCATCACTCATACACACAGTATCTCGCCTATGTCTACGCATGCGCATGCGCACACACACACAAACACACACAGCCTTACATATGTGTGTAAGCACACACAAACACACACACGCAAACACACACACAGAAATACAACCACACATTCCTGTTTACACCATGTATGCAGTAACCGGACAGAGGTGATTGATTAGGAGATGTTTCTCCTTGTGCTACACACATGAACACAGGCCAACACAAGCAATGGGCCCAGCGTGGAACAGGCCAGAGGACACTTCCCACAGCACAGGAAATCTACTACTTTCTGGATTTCACCATCAAATGCACCTCACCAGAGATGAGGTGGCAAAATAGACTCTATAGAGTTTTTGCATTACTCAATCCATGCAATCAAGCAGTCTAGCAGTCTAATCTTTACATTACATAAAACATTTTGTGGGCCAACATAGATCAACTGCAGGTAAAAGCCCCTAGTGCAACTCAAACAATTGCATTTGTTTCTGTTTGTGTTCATGTCTTTCTGCTGATGCTTTCATTCTATTTGAACCAAGAAGCTAACACTCTCTGGCTCCAGCGCTCCCAGAGAGCTCTAGTCTGAGGGGCAGGTTGTTTTCAGTTCTTGGTGCCGGAGCTTTGTAAGAAGACCAGACTTAACACTTTCCTCAGAGAATGAAGAGCTGGCGTATTGTGGAGAGATATGAACTGAAGTGTTACAGTAGGTGTTTACAAACCACTTAGCATTGCTGACTGCACCATTAAGAACCTTGCTCAAGGGTACAACAAAGGTAAGGTGAGGATCCAACCTACAGCTACAAGGCTGTCTTCTCTTCAAAAGCATTCTGAATGTCATCGCTAACTGGCTAACCTGCATGTCATAAGGGGCCGGTGCCAAATGCGTGCAGAGTCATGTGGGCAAACGAGGGCAGAGCAGAGGGAGGTTCAATGTGGCCAAAGATGAGCTGCCACTTCCACTAGTGGAGGACAGAATGAGCTCCTTGTTGCTGTCTGCGATTACAAGCCTCCTTGTTTTGTTCATAATGAGCTCACAAAGAACAGCAATCAGGCGTTGTAAACGAGAGTTGGGTTCACTGTCAAATGAGTCGCCCTGTGCTCAGTGTACCTAAACATCTCTCTCTCTCTCTCCCTGTCTTTCTCTCTCCTCCCCTCTCCTCCACAGTGGCAAAGTGCATAAGCTTACCCTCCTCCATGCACTCACACATACTGTACAGTCACATTTCTTAATTGCAGCTGCAGGCTGTCTGGCATTGACAGTCCTCCATATAACTTGGAGTGAGTGGCTAAATGAGGGAGAGAGGGAAAGAGAGAAAGAAAGGGAGAGAGAGAGGGGGTAAGAGAGAGATGCAGTCTCTGCCACTGCACCCCATGAGCTCTCATTACTAGCAGTGCTACTCGGGGGGCCGTGAGGACGGCAGGCTGGGGGAGAGGCAGAGGAGTCCTCTGGAGTTGGGAACACACACACACACACACACACACACACACACACACACACACACACACAGCACATCATGGACAGGAAGCAGATTAAATGTCACTCACATGTGCATGTCAACCTATAACCAGTGACCAATTTTAAAAAGCGCACACACACACACACACACACACACACACACACACACACACACACACACAAACCATCTGAGCAAATACACACTTACTGTCTGTTTCAGATTGATACAGCCAATCGAAACTAATTGAACTATTCAAACTGATACACATAATTTCTCTTTCATCTGTAAACACACCGCATAAATGCAAACTCTATCTAGTGTAGTCTCTCCCTCTCTCTCTCTCTCACACACACACACGTACACACACACACACACAGATCACAAATATGCACATAGCCATCAGCTGAGCCAGCGTGTGGACATATCAGCAGATGTTGGCGTTTAATTAAGGCCTAAATTAAATCAGCAGCAATTAAAATCTTCAAGCAATCAAAGAGGGCCGGAATGGTGAGGCTTAGACATGACACTGCCAGAGGACTCTAACTAGAGGAGACACCACTGGGTGGGTAGAAAAAGAGCGAGGGAGACGAAGAGAGAGAAAGCGAGAGTGGGGAGTGGGGGAGAGGGAGAGGAAGAAGAGGCTGTACAAGAATGAAAGAGAAAAGAGGAAAAAGATGATGGGTGTAGAAAAGTGTGTGTGTGTGTGTGTGTCTGTGTGTTTGTATATGTGTGTGGGAGGAGGGGTGCCAGGGATTCCATTTCATTTTAAAATGCAATATTGGGTCTTCCGCTCTCCTGAGTGGCTGGGATGATGCGCATTGGAGTTTGTGTTCACATTCACCGTGCCTCGGCTGCCGGATCAAAGGTACGACGCGAGGAGGGGGGAAACTAAGCAAAGCTGCCGCCTACGAGCAGCCTGCACAGCGGGGGTATTTATAGCTGACAGCCGCTGGCCCCCTACACATCACGCTCTGGAGCTCACAACATACAGATCACCAACACACACACACACACACACACACACACACACACACACACACACACACACACACACACACCTCAAAGATCACAGGATGATATCCATGCACCAAACCATTTGTTTCTATGATTGTCTATGCATATGTATGTATATGGAATGCATCAGAACATCTTTCAGGAGAACTCACAAATACCTGAGGTTGTTCCAACTCCAGAGTTGAGCGCAAGAAACTTTATCAAACATCTGAATGTGACTGAATGTCTCAATGTGATGATTTTGATTGAGGTAAATTAAGTATTTGATCAAATCTTTGTTGGAACAAACTCACACATGCTTTAGCACACCATCAAATACCCATCCACCAACAAACACACACACACACATACACACGCTCATGTACACAGACATTTTACTCAGACTGCAAACACACATGAACCTCTTGCCTTTGAAGTGCATTCTGTCACACACGTTGCATTATCTCTCATACAGTGTCCCACATGGTTTCCTGGGGGTGGGGGATGGACTCTCATGCTCCATGACCTCTGGAGCTCCGGTAATCAGACTCCCCCTCCCCCACCAGCCTACCCAGCCACCCACCTCTGCTCCAGCTCTTATCATCTGTGCTGCTCCGTGCCCTGAGATGGCAGCTTAAAAGGACACCGCTACCAGCTCCGTGGCCTCACCCTCCCCAAAGCCAAGGGCCAGATAAGCTTTCACATGGAAACATGTGGCACATGCCCAGAATACCACCCACTGTGCAAACACACCTCCGACAAGACCAGCGCACGCAGATAGTATGAGGAGAGAGACAGTGAGAGTTTGAAGGTTATTCTGGAGCAGATAGCCATGCAATCTTTGACTGAGCGCTAAAACTTGCCTGTTCCACTCTTCTCTCTGGCCTCTCCCAGTTCCTCCATCACCACAGCTGTTCGCTGGTTACTACAGAGGCCGCAGAGCACAGGCTAAATCTCATTCCGTCAGTGTGTTCAGCAACCCCTTTTGCCAAACTCCTCTTCCTTCTCTCGGTTCCTCAGGAAACCGCAGGCCTGGCTGGGGAACCTCATCTAGTGTGTGTGTGTGTGTGAGAGAGAGAGAGAGTGTGTGAGAAATGACCCAGCAGCGGCTGTAGGAGCTGGATCCTGAGCCTTGGGGTTAATAGCTCTAATCACATTAGAGGGCTACTCTCCAGCCCAACAAAGAGGATTTCGCTCCTTTCTTTACCGTCTGTTCGTCTGTCAAAGCCTCACTGATGAGCTTGGCCTCCGAAAGCGGCACCGGCAAACTGATCCACGGCTGTGGCAAATGAAACTGCGAGCTGAGCTGTGTGCCCAGTGACTTCATCAAAGGGCGCTAGTCCAGGCCCTCCATGGCTTCAGTGTACTGCACGCGTCTCTGAAGGACAGTTAGACAGCGAGCCCTTGGAGACGGTCCTGAGAGCAGCACACTGACAGATAGCCTGCAGGGCATCACTCATCATTGGCTGCAGAGACTTTGATTTATAGAAATAATCAAATAAATGAAGTGCAGCCAACCCGCATCCAGCCACCCTTGGGATCCGCCCTCCTCTCAGAAACAATCAGTTCCCCCGCGAGAGCGAGAGTGAGAGATCTCCCTACCTTCAGCAAACACCAGTACCTGCTGCTCTCACAGCCTTTGTTCTCCTCCTCAGCGTTCTCTTCTCTTCTCATCTCCTCTCCTCTCGTCTCGTCTCCTCTCTTCTATTCTCTCAAGTTTCCATGGATCTCATCTTCCTCCTATTCCCTCTCCTCTTCCTCTCATCCCCCCATATTTACTCCATTTATTCTTTCAGTGATGACGGTTCAAAGCACCAAAGTGTTGCCAAAGCAAAACTTTCTCCCTCTCGAGTCGTCTTCTTCCCCCTCCCCTTCTCTCCCTAGAACTCACAGTGGGTTTTGCAACATATGAACATATGTGCAGCGGTTTGTAAATGTGTGTGTGTGTGTGTGTGTAGCATCGGTATGTGGTGTAGCGGTGACAGATGGCAGTGATGCTGTAGCTCCACTCCAAAGCTGGGCACATGAAGGAGAAGAGGGGAGAGAGGGGCCCCTGAAGTGGGGGCCATGGCCCAGCTCGGGCGCCTGTGTGTGGGCAAAGGCACAGCCAACCACTGCTGAGATGCTGTAATTGGGTGTGGGTGTTTTATGGCCGGTGATGCTGGAATGCCTTGCAAAGGCGTGGTGTACACACACACACACACACACACACACAAGGAAAACTGGTCAGTGCCTTTGCCTGAGTGTGTGTGTGTGTGTATCCACTGGAGAGCTTTAACTCAGAACTGCAACTGGATCAGGCCTTTATACAGGCCACTATAGAGATTGTTTAGAGCTGCTCCCCTATAATTCTATTACCACACTCAGCACAGCACTGCCCATACAGCCTCTGATTAGACCCTGATTAAATGACCTGCAGAATCCAATTCACTGCAGAATCACTGGCCAATCACACAACAATAGTGTATAAAAGGGGAGGACAATACAACTGCTTTTGACCATCTTAAATATGTCATGTGTGAGCATTGTGAGGAATGAATGGCCCCACCGGCAGGTTATTAAGAGGTTATTACAGCATGGGCGGGGGGGGGGGGGGGCCGGTAATCTGAAGGACAGACATAAAGAACTAGGGAGAGAGAGAGAGGAAGAGAGAGAAGGAGGGAAGGAGGCAGGAGAGAGTTTGAATGGTGCCAGATTTTCTTGGCAGTCTCCCGGGCTTGGGTACGGCGTGCTCTCGGAAGGAGCGACTCATGACAAGGCTTTTTGGGCTGCCGCAACAGTCACACTCATGGTGATTTAGCATAACAGATAGCTGAAGACGAGGGAGAGAAGAGGACGGAGAGCAAACCCTCACACTTCACACATCTAAAAATGAACTACAACCCACTCAGGGACACGCTGAACTGCAGTACACTTACAGCTTTCCTAACAAGGGCTCTTGTGTTGGAATACTATTAAAAATCTACACCTCTCAGTCTCCTATCCTCTCTTTCCACTCTCTCTATCCATCTCTCCCTCTCTCTGACCCTGCTTAACACACACACACGCACGCACGCACTTACACACAGCTCACACAGAGACAACCGCAGCAATTGCTGAGACAATCCCCTCTTAAGTCACTACCTCCTCTTCCACCCTCTTCAGAGCATTGGCTCCTCTCTTCTTCTCATCTCCTCTTTCATCCCATTTCTTCTCCTCCTCTCTTCTCCTCAGCTTCTGGAGTGCTACATATCTTTCAACCCATCTAGCTCCATCACCACCATCAGCCACCCATTACACAGCATTCCTTTGACGCACACACACACACACACACACACACACACACACACACACACACACACACACACACCAGGCAGCACTCCAGGCCACATCTGGAGCCATATGGCTACAGACACAAGCACACACACACAAACACGCATATATACACACACACCCACACACGTGCAGACACACATGCACTGAGCCTACATACAAACAGATACAGACGTAAAAACACAGACAAACAAAATCTCTCTCCCTTATACACACACACAAACACACAAAGAAAAACACATCTAATCCCTAAGCCAAAGACCATCCTGCACTAATACTGCAGTGGTGCAATTTTGTTTTGATCACAGAGTGCAGTTTTCCCTTTCCTCACCACATGCATCCTCCACAGATGTGATGTGGTGTGTGTGTGTGTGTGTGTGTGTATGTGTGTGTGTGTGTGTGTGGTTGCAGTGAAAAAAGATGGCCTAGTATGTGTACATAAGACAAAAGTCCTAAAAGTGCCCTTGTGAGAGAGATGGATGACAGGCCTGACAGGAGGATGGAGGGATGGAGAAGACGAAGAGCTGTCACTCTCTTTCTGTTCACACGCATTCAATACTCAGAGGTCACACACTCCTCTCTTAGAAGTCAGCTCCACAAACAGCTAACAGGAGCTGTTTACATGAGTGCTTTTGTGTTTTGTGTTGTCTGTCCTCATGCAGTCTCTCTCCAAATGCCATGTTTGGCATCCAAACGCTCTTCCAAAGGCATCTGGATTCTGTCACTGTAACTTCTGTCATTCGATTCCCTTCTCAGTCCCTCATGATTCCACTCCACTTTGTGCTCAACCAAAATAAAAGTACTTCTGAAATAAGAACATATCACTAAAACAAAGCCAATAAAAGTAATTCAAAAGTTGGCTCCCATGGAAACAAGACCACACAGACAAGCCCCGGGGTAAACTCTAAGTAAATATAGCTTTATAAGTAATATTCATCAATGTCAGACCACAGGGCCCAGAGAGTGACTTTTCAAGGTGAACTGCCTAAGGAGGAAAGACTCACTAAATTGATTTGGTAACAAACGCTCCTTTTGTCTGTCTTTTTTCCACAGGAGTTCCATTTGATTAAACGCTCAGAACAACTGATGGGACAAAAGCCCTCCAGAGGAATTCACCAAAAGCATCATGAGGCGCAAGAAAGCTTTCTTTCTCTGGTCAGGTTTGGATATGTTCCTACAAATGTCATCACTACTTCTTAAGCAGTACTAGCTGCTGAACACACACAAACACACACACACACAGTACGTTGTCCCTCTCTCACACACACACACACACACACACACAGTACATTGTCCCTCACACACAGTTCAGGCAAGCCCAAATGCACACAGGAACAGAGATAAACACTAAGACACAGATTATTTTTAATGCCAAACCTACCATGCAGTCAATGCACAAACAATATGAACTCTAATCAAAAATCCATTCAATTCTTTGAAGGTCAGAAAAATATGGAGAGAGAGAGAGGGAGAGAGATAATGAACTTACAGGAGGAAGGGCTTGCGGCACATCACCAGGGCATCGTAGAGCACACACACGCCAAAGACGGTGATGCCCGTCTCCTTGACCAGCATGGCGCACGTGCCCAGTCCCAGACTCATGAGCAGGGAGCCGGGGGAGACGGTGTGGGGGAAGGCCTCCTCAGAACCACGCACAGACACACTCCTGCAGGGACACAGAGAGAGAGAGAGAGAGAGAGAGAGGCATAAGCCACTCACTCTCATTCTTTCCATTCCTCTCCTCCTTAGCCTTTTTCTGTCTCTCCCTTCCTCCCTCTCTCTCGTGGAGCACATGTATATTATAATAAACACACAGAGATGAAGAGTTGGCCTTCCCTGGAGAAAGCTTGAATGGAAAAACTCCCAATTTCCACATAGTCCTAGTAATGCTGAGAGTATGTAGTTAGTCTAAATACATTATGCAAACACTTGTTGAAGAGTCAGATCATCTACTCTAGACTCTAGACTAAGCATCTCTGTTGTCATGCCAATGGAGACTACTTAGCATTTCAGAGTGTTTTTATTATTCATCAGATTTTTTATTATGAAGTGTAAGCATTTCCATGCAGACAATTACAGCGCTGTTGAGTTGCACACAGCATAACAAATGCTCATTACCTAATATAGGAGAGAAACGTCAGGAGGAACAACAGGCAGGCCAACACATCTGCCCTCCCAACAATTCCAGACACCTGTAATATACCACACACACAGAGAGAGAGAGAGAGAGAGAGAGAGAGAGAGAGAGAGAGAGAGAGAGAGAGAGAGAGAGAGAGAGAGAGAGAGAGAGAGAGAGAGAGAGAGAGAGAGAGAGAGAGAGAGTCTTGGTTAACAAAGGTAATGTGGTACCATGTGGGATCATGTTAGGGTCATCTTTGAAATGCACTTCAGGAGTAAATTTGCCACTTCCAAGCAGCAGTGTACCAGACAGAGACAGAGACAGAGATGGAGAGATGGAATTAAGGTAGAAGGAAGAAAAAGAAGAGGGGAAGAGAAAGGAGTGAGAGGGAAGAGAGGGGTGGGGGGGTGAAGGTAGTGAGAGGGAAGGGGGGGGGGGAGTGAGTGAGAGTGTGAGAGAGGGAGATGGACAGAGAGAAAACCCTGAGCCATAAATCCAGGCTTTTGGCCACTTCCCTCACTCATAAACCCCTGGAATGGAGGGTGGACAGCTCGACTGAAAGCCTTCCAGTCCACCACCACCACACACACACACACACACACACACACACACACTATTTAAATACACACACACACTATCTGAATGCACACACAAGTCCTCTTTTCTTGTCTACATTGTATGTCATTTGGATTCAACAAGGCTGAGCCTCTATTATCACTGGAGTCCAGGCTGGGGTATACTTGAGAGAGAGAGAGTGTGGGTGTGTGTGTATGTGTGAGTGTGTATTTTATGTGTGTAAATGCATGTTAGAGTGTATGTGAGCTCCCGTACTGTGTGTAAAATCTCCAGTTTGTGCAGTGAACACTACCCCTACAGAGAGGGTGGACCAAACAGATGTTTTATTGATGAGAGAACATGGGGGAGAGGGATGGAGAGAGAGAGAGAGAGAGAGAGAGAGAGGAAAAAGAGAGAGAGTCCTGTCCTTTATCTGTCCTTTCCTTTCATCTCATCATCCCCTCATTTGACCACTCTCCAGCCTTCCCTTCCCATCCTCTCCTCCCTCTCTCCAGCCTTCTTCTCAGCTTGACTCTGCAGCCCTTCTTCACCCTTGTTGTTTTAAATGAGGGAGCAAGCACACACATCCTTCTAGAAGGTTCTCAGAGCAGGCCCTGAGGGGAACCACTGCGAGGCAACGAGCTCCCATCGTCACGCCCCGCTCCCAGAGAGTACCGCAACAAGGCATCTGGAGCTGATTAGTGCACAAACTGTGCATGTATGTGTGTGTGTGTGTGTGTGTGTGTATGTATATGTGTGTGTGTGTGCTATGCGTATGTGTGTGCAGGGCCTCCCTTAGGGAACTTTTAACTCCACACTTCCTCAGGTGGAGGAGGGCCGTCTGAAATGACTCCATCCTCCAGGGGAGCTTTAAAAAGGTCCACAAGCCTGCTAGCCTGCCCTCTAACACACACACACACACACACACACACACACACACACACACACACACACACACGTCTCTGTTTCTTATTGGGAGATTGAGATATGTATGGTGACTGAGTGGTAATTGCATATTGGCACCAGTCTGGAAGCACAGGAAGAAAACTCCCTCATTTGAGGAAATTACCCAACTGGACAGGAATTCACTAGAGAGAAATACTATTGGGCCCTTCTGTCCCCACACAAGAAAAGTGCAAGTATGCTTACATCCACACATGAACATTAAACCCCACCAGCGCACACACACACACACACACACACACACACACACACACACACACACACACACAGCTCATATGATCCAGAGACACAGTCAGACTCCTGTCTCGCTCCAGCGGCTGACAGTATGTGTTCTCTCTTTTCCTCCGTCTCTCTCTCTCTCTCTCTTGTCCTCAGTAGCCCCTGGAGCATCTCTGCTTGCTCTGATTGCCCTGAGAGGGGAAGCAGGGGGTGAGCAGATGGATGAATGGATGACCATAGAGAGCCACACAACCTCTCTGTCTCTCTCTTTCTCCTGAATGGAGGCCTTGTCAGCGGAGAGACGAGGAGAACAGGAGGCTCTTTCTGTGACTGAGTGTGGCCTGTGGCAGGGCTCGACCGGGGCAGTGTGCTCCACATCGGGGCTTTTACCTTGTCTAGGAGAGGACAGCTGGAGAGTGGCAGCTGTTTAACCTCCGCCTGTCTTTCTGTCTCACAGGCCACCAGGGGATGAGCCATGGGCTGAGGAATCAGCAGATCTCTCTCTCTCTCTCGCTCTCACACACACACGCACATGCACGCACACACACACTCATGCCCCAAGCATGCACACACAGACACTTTTGCACACAAACACACACACACACACACACACACACTATTTCTGAATGAGGCGGAAATGAGCCGTATTTTTCCAGTGTGACATTAATCAGGCCAGCTGTTTGCATGTCACTCCATGCCTGTAGTGTGATCACGGATGGTTCGTCCGCTGCAATCAGCATAGCTCTCAGTTCTGTGTGTGTGTGTGTGTGTGTGTGTGTGTGTGTGTATGTGTGTGTTGACTGCCCCCCTCTGCCCACTCAATCTCTGTATCAGGATAAATGAAATGAGCTCCAGCTGGTCCCCAATGCTAATGATATAACCTGTTTACTCACACTGGCCTGACATCCTGGCACAGAGGCACAAAGGCACAGAGAGAGAGAGAGAGAGAGAGAGAGAGATGGAAGGATACAGAGGGAAAATGATAAAGGAGAGGGAGAGGGACGGTTCAACCTATACACCCCCCCCCCACACACACAACATATCTGCTCCAGGCCCCACCCACAGCATAACACCTAGTTGAGTCCACCCCCACCAAAGGCTGCTGTGCCCCAGTGCCAGACCAGCAGATGCAGTCATGGCAATGGAGCTTGAGGGAACAGCACTGGTGCCAAGACCTGCCAAAACCCAGCCTCTCCCAGCTCCACTTTAAGCAACATCTGCCCCAATCTGCCCAGTGTTCCAGAAAGCCCAACCCTGTGCTCAGCCAGAGAGACTGAGAGGCACAGAAAGCCCACTATTAGAACAACTTCACTGCTCCCGGGTCCAAAGCTGCAGTATGGGGCCCAGGGGTGGGGTGTCCAGCACCCTACCAGATGCTTCCCCTGCCACTCCGCTTACACACACACAACAGCTGAGAGGAGGGGAGGACAGGCGGACCTGTCATTACGACGAGCGCGTGCGGAACGTCCCACAGAGAGGCGGGTGGGGGGGGGCGCAGATTACATCGGCAACCAGCCATAACCCCAGCTAGAGCACAGATTCTTAACATTCCATGGCATGGGCTGGCTGGTGTGATCCTAGCATAGCATTCCAGCCTCCCACGGGATCACACTCCAGTTCCACCGCAGTTTCCTCCCCCCCCTGCCCCCCCCCCGACTCTAACCACAACCACAAGGACTTCTCTGCTCCTCTTCATCGCTAACCATGCATGGCCACTTATGGTTCATTAGAGAACCAGTGCAGTGAGTGTGGAAACATCTTTACATCTCTCTTCATGTCTGCTTAGACTATGCTAACTGCTCTGAACTCTAGCACATGATTAGGAACTTATAGCCCTATTTGTGGGCACACCCTTGTCATCTGTGGTTTCAATGTACTGACACTGGGGTCATTTCAACACTTGAAGAGAAAAGGGTTTGTTCTTCAAAAAATGTCTAGGTGACTAGTGGTATTAAACCACTTTTGCCATTTTGTAATTTCTCCACATTTAACCCACTTCTACTACCTGCATTAGGATTTTGTCTCTCTCTCTCTCTCTCTCTCTCTCCCCCTCTCTCTTCATCTATCACTTGTCTATGTTTCTGACATCCTTGTAAGTAGGATGAGGCAAATTCACCCAACACACGGCTATGTTTTCAGCAAGCAAAAACACGACAGCTGTCATATTAAAATGCCTGCAGGCATCTCAAGCAGAGAGCTTGTGGCGCATGGCCGGGGAAGGAGAATACGATTGCAATCGGGGAAGCAGTAGAGAGGAGACAAGACAAGAAGAGAGACAAACAGGATGGAACATTCTAGTCATTAACTGCATACAGGGGTGGGTCTCTTTCTTTCTCTCTCTCTCTCTTTCTCTCCTCAGATGGCAAAGTTACATATTGAGCACAGTAAAGGAGGAGAGGGCAGAGAAGAAATGCTTTGTGGTTTCTGTGTTGTTAATGTCAAGTACTTTTCTTCAGAGTGGTTGGTTTGGTTTGTGAGCTTGTGCGAGTGCTTTATGCTCATGTGTGTGTAAGTGCATAGTGTGACAGTGTGTATGTGTGTATACTCACAGCCTCTGTGTGGATGGGGTGCACAGCGAAGAGGAGGGCGGTGAGGAAGGCCAGGCGACTGTCGTCAAACACACAGCACTCGCACGTGTTCATGAGCAGGGCCGTCACGGCGCAGTGGAGACACACGTTCACCATGTGGAAGTAGAATGGGTCCATACCACCCAGCACAATATTCAGCCTATGCGCGCACGCACACACACACACACACACACATTCAGAGAGTTAGTTAAAAAGAGTGAGTTACCATTATCATTCGCGAAACACCAGCATCTTGTTCCTTTTAGGCTTTCCTTCCAAGTTTAGTCAGCTAACACACTAATATTTATTCCCAGGCTCTTGGCAAATTTCAAAAATCTGACTGATCAGTGATGAAGTTAAATTAGTGTTGCATGGATAGAGATACTATTTGGGCAGCCACTCTTCGTTCACCATGGGGTGCAGCTCTTTAGGATGTGACTGTGCTGAATTTAATTAGGTTCAATTGTTCCAGATAGATTTAAATGACATGCTCTCCTCCATTGAGATTCATGGAGCTGCAGAATCGGGGGCCCTGCTCCAAGAATACATATTAGTCACCACATTTTATCCACTATAATAGCCGGAGTTAAATCAAAGTTCCATCTAAAAATCCGTTCTAATTAAGCGACGTGCAGTATTCAACTTGGGTTAAATCCGATCTGATAATGAAATTAGAAAAAAGCTGCATTTATTACTGAAGGGGAAGTCTCTCCTGATGGAGCGGACGATCAATGGCGGGCCCCCTGTCTTTGCAGGTGGAGAATGGTAAATGGTGTTGAGCCTTTAACATCATTTTCCTTTCCAGAGCATCTAGTCAAATGCATTATCTCTACGCTGGGTTAAATATGAGAGTGGGTGGCAAAAACGCCCTTTCCAGCAGGGCTGTTTTAAACACAAGGTCAGTGGTGTCTTGAGCCCATATTTCATGCAGGTGATTGCTGTGAAAGGCAGGGCGGTGTGAGAGGCATTAAACTCCCCGCGGGGCACGGAGGCAGCAGACCCAGGGGATTAGCTGATTGGTTGAAGGTTCCGTCACAGAGATGGGCAGATAGTCAGGTTAATGTGTTTCTGTCTAAAGGGAGATTGAGCTGCAGAGCAGGTGGAGGGGGTTGGAGGTAGAGCAGAGGAGAGAACAGGAGAGGAGTGAAGGGGGGAGAGGGAGAGAGAGAGAGAAGGGGGCATTGAAGAGGTTAGCATGACAGGCAGACAGAGCCCCCTGTCCAAGCATGACTAATGTCTACATCAGTACAGGTCACTCCTCCATCTAGTGAGACCTTCCCACCCCACCCTCTCTACATCTTCCTCTCTCTCTCTCTTCCTCTCCTGTCACACACTCTGCTTCTTTCACTCACTAAGTGTTTCACCACTTCTATCTTCAGGAGATTTCTTATGCCAAATCATCCACATCCATACAACTTCCCTCATGAGTCAATGACTCTTTTGCCCCTCTCTGTAAGTACTATTCCAGTCAAGTTTAAATGATTAGGGCTATGTTAGGATAGTATAGGCAAAAGCAGAAAATTTATCTAATCTAATTAATTAACAAGGAATTAAACACAATCCATGATAACTGACTGCAAATAGACAGCAGCCATCCAATATCAGAGAACTACTTTCAGAAAGCAATTCATTCCCTTAAACTGATAATCTTTCTAGAATATTAAAGCAATCGTTAAAGCTCAACACATTAGCCGTCCGTCTTCATGAAAGCTCTGCTCTGGAGCAGACAGTGGTTTTCTCACTTCTATGTGAAAAAGTCATTTTACGGCCTAAAGTTAACACTCGAAGGATAACTCAGTCACACTGTGACACCTTTCCTTAAGCACCTCCTCTGGTGGAGTGTATGTGTGACTTTGTGTAAAAATAGCAGTGGCAGTGTGCAAGCAGCCAAGCCTAGGTAAGCACTGATCCTGGCCCCTGAAAAACATGAGTCATGCTCAAGACCTGTCACTACGCATTTGGCTTCATACTTCAAACATTGCCTTTGGGACATCTGAGTAGAAATGTTTGTGTGTATTTGTGTGTGTGTGTGTGTGTGTGTGTGTGTGTGTGTGTGTGTGTGTGTGTGTGTGCGTGCGTGTGCGTGTGCATGTGCGTGTATGTGCATGCTTGCATGAAAGCCCATCCAAACAAACAAATAAGAGTGGGCATACTGAAGCATTAACCTAACAGCATGTCTATTTGTGTCTTTAAGGAAGGAGCCATTCACATGCACACATGAACCCATATGTCCCTATACCACCACACCATAGGCCTCACTAACCACTCTTCAGCACCACTCCAGCACCAGCACCATACAGTGGATTAGTCTAGGCTACAAAAGGGCTTTTTCAAAACCATCTCGTGAAAATGTGGCAGAGCGGTGAAAGCTCTCGGTCAAATGGGCCATGTGAATGGGCTCTCATGTCTCTGTCTTCTGGCTGCGTGCTCTTGGTGGATATGAATGGCATGACAGCTGGTGATGCCTCACTGAAGCACTGGTAATGCTCAGCCTCTCTCATCCCCTTTAACACAAATGAGCCACGGGACACTGGCCATTAACTGCTCTCTGTGTGTGCGTGTGTGTGTGTGTCTGTCTACCCAAAAGGCTCTCCTACAAGTGCAGAAAATGCACACTCCTAGAATGTCTGATCTTTATACTCTACATTAAACTCCTATATATGTATGTGTATGTGTACATGTATGTGTATGAGTATGTGTCATAGAAAGAAACAATCAATGTTCCAATAGCCCAACAGTGAAGAGGGCACTTTGAGCACCTTACATGGTTGGGGCCAGAGGTATCTCAACTCAGAAATGATTTCTGTAACTTCACAAGTACTATTTCGTGTGGATGTATTTTCCCTTTTTGGCTCCAGAACATCTTTCTTTGCTACGGAGCACATCTCCTCACCTTATGGCATCTCATTATTTACACAAAATTCACCCAGCTGTGCTCAACAGATGAGGGAAGGGTGGGGTAATTGCATTGCTATAAATAGAGCCTCACATCATGTTCAAGGCCATCATTTGCGTTCTGCCTGTTCACCTTGTGAAACGTATGAGGGTGTTTGCACCTGTGGGATAATCGACTGACTTCATGCTTTTTAATTTTGGCTACCGGCTGAAAACCTACAGGCGGCCTCTTCCACTTTCACTTCGGCGGGAGGGAAAAAAAACGTTAAATCCCACTGTGTTCCTGGATACACTGACAGCTCAAGTCAGCATCATAGACACAGGCGAATTTAAGCAGCGTGAAATTGCTTCGCCTGTGCAACTCAATCAAAACGGTTTAAAATGCGTTCCTATAACGCTAACATTTTTTCCAACAGACGCAGTTAATCAAGCAGAAACGTTGCGTCGACTTGCATAAAAAATTAAGCATATCGTTAATTAATAAAAATGAAGCACGGATACGTTTGCTTACGGCACAATTTGGTTTGTGAGAGACTATATATTTTTTCTTGACAAATAATCACCATATGGGGAAAGGGTGTGACTAAGCGACCAAATACATTTCAGGATTCATTTCCAGACCTCAGCCTTGGACCGGGGCCAACATGAATGTTAACGTCATTGAGCGGACCTCGGAACACGCCCTCCCTGACAAACACATTTGAATTTGGTCTAGTTTTGTAAGTTAGTTTCGCCTGATGTAGTGCTGCTTGTATTAACTCAAAAAGTTTTCTTTCCAGTCTGTAGACTAGTCTGACACATCCAAAAGATGTTGTGGAGAACATCTTCAGATGAAACAGTGCACATCTCACACTGCGCAACAAGTGGTTACAATACACTCCGATGGAACACAGCTGCGCAATTGCATTCCCGTGGTCGCCCACCTTCACTTTTACGATTCGAATGCAATTATTCCAACATTGACATAAAAGTGTTCCTCCTCGACATCTATTTTAGTCAAAATCCATTAGTTAAACAGTGAGATGAACTAAAGTGTTCTACCGCCCTGTCCGACAAACAGCGTGAATGCGCAGCATGTTAATGCTGTAAGGTACCAAATATTCGTTCACAACCATACATGACTATGGGGCAATATGAGGTCAAACTCCAATCACAGCACAGATCAACATACAGCTAGATAACATCCTGTCACTCACAACACAGGTATATTACGAATGGACTGGACATGCCCCCGTGTAAACGGAGAGCACGCTGGAGTTCAGGACAACTTACTTGAAGGTGAGAATGCACAGTGGTCTGTAGGACTTGTGGCTGGTGTTATCGGACATCTTTTTCCCCCAGAAGTCATTACTAAAGATGTTTCTCAAGCTGGAGCCAGGTCGAACGTCCGGGTTGTTGGTGATTGCCCACACGTCGTCGTGCACGAACTCCCCTCGCAGAGAGTTGGTGTAACAGAGCCCGCAGACCGCCAACACCACGGCATAGCGGAGGATACCTTTCCCCGGGCCGGAGAGTGCATTGAGCCGCAGTGGGCGGCTGATCTTTTCCCGGTTGTGTGCTGTCATGTCGCTTCTTGACTGACACGTTGATCGCACTGGGTAGGGTACCAAGATGCGCCGAGATCCATTTCCAAGCAGCACATAGACGCACTGGTGGCGAATGGATAGAACCAGCGAGAATCCTCACTGCAAATGCAAGCTGAGAGAAACCGCCTCCTGACGCATGCGCTCTGTGCATTTACAGAGAGCGTGTGTGTGTGTGTGTGTGTGTGTGTGTGTGTGTGAGAGAGAGAGAGAGAGAGAGAGATGCGGTCACAGAGAAAGGGAGCGATTCATTAGCACCACTGAGACTGGAAATCAATAAAAAGCACTGGAGTATTTCGGACGATGATTGCAATGCAGTGTAGCTGACCTTTACTTTCAGACATAATAAATAATAAACAAATGATTACCATGCAAGGACGCGCTAATGACTGATTGTTATTCATAGTTCGCATAAGGACAGGGAAAAGTTTATTCTCTTTCTATAGGGAATAATGAAATCCCTGCAGACTTGCGAAGGAGAACACGTGAAAAAAATTTGTTGGCAAAACTTAGAGCACTCAAGGACTAATCTTCACCTGCTCAAATCCTTTGATGAATAATGCATTTCCTAGGCGCCATGCCGCCACAGCGCAAGAATTAACATACCGTCACCTATTTTATATTGTATAAAGCTAGGCAGAAAAAAACTGTTAATTACATCGAGTTAAAGATTGACCAGTATGATATATAAGATTGTAAAGCAGAACTGCCAAAGATTCACTGCCAGAGAGTCTCAAACAGACACCCACAAACAGCAGAAAAGAGGACTCATAAGATAAAAGACCCATCATGCCGATAGAAAGTCAGATCCATGGATACGGCAACTGACATTGAACCTGTAAAGTCAGTCTGGTCAAACCTTGTTTAAAAATCCAGTTTAAAAACATGATGGTACAATAATTGTGAACATGGCAAGAGATTCATTAACTAGGAAACAGAAGGAAAACACAAGGAGTGAAAGTGAAAGCCTGAGTAGAATACAACTGGGTGGTCATATTTGGGTATATTCTTTCCTCTTGGCTTGCCATCATATGTAAGCAGCTGGGCTTACTCCTGCTTTGATGAATCTGGTTAAAATATTGAACAGACTGAATTACCATTATCATCCACAAAGTACCAGCATCTTGTTATTTTTATTTTTTTGTATCAGGTTTACTCAGCTAACAGACATTTATTCCCTGGCTTCATGGATAGGGGGACAAGCATCATGCGTCTCCCTTTTCTTGGTGAAAATGATTCAGAATATCTTTATACTCATCATTTAATCTCTATGAAGGCCTTTCCTTTCAGTGGAAATGAGATGAATTATAATACATGTAAAACACATTCAGCTCCTTTGGTGTTGATATCATTTAAGGATTGATTTTATGGTTGGCTTCATCATAGTCTGTTTCAGCAACTGACTGGCATACTCACTCTTATGTGTGTGTGTGTGTGTGTGTAAATTGAAACATGCACTTTCAGCACAAATGTTGCCCTCTTTGCTTCCATCTACATGAATATTCCTCTGAAAATATGCATGTTGGTCACACATGCTTCCATACACATACACATACACACACACACACACACGCGATTCCCAAAAATATCCTGGACAGACACATTTGCCAGGCAAACCTCCGTCTGGGCAGCAGGAGC